>JAZKJV010003984.1:0-152811 GCA_037367405.1 Ottelia alismoides
TAATTTGACCTGAACATCATTCACGCTTACATTAGAAGGTAACAAAACGGCAAGAATGCTCCCTGACCTCCGTTTTGCCCTTTTTTACGCTCAACATTTGGTTCGCTCTGGAGTCACAACATGGCCGATTATGGCATCCTGGTACCGGTCGGTGGTGGAGACAATATCGTACTTCTCAAAGACCGTTTGGTAATCGGTCGACGCGAATCTTGTGACATAGTCTTGCGTTTTTCCAACGTTTCCGGTCAACACGCCAGAATGAGCCTAGAGCAAGGTTACTGGTTTTTGAAAGATCTTGGTAGTCGCAATGGGACCAAAGTGGATGGTTATCGAATCAGCCGCAAGAGACTGGATCCCGATGCGAAAATCTCAATTGCCAAGCATGTCTTCGTGATCAAGTACTCGCCTGAAGAGCTGGGGGCCTTTGGTCCACCTCCACCCGATGACGAGCAAATTGAGGAAGTACTACGACGAGGGCTGCTAGATCGAGCCGGCTTGGATCGGCGTGATGGAGACGATAAGTTCTCTAACCGTGATCTGGCAGAAGACGATTAGGGCTCAACGCAAATGCTATTGAGCTAGTATTTTCTTGAGCAGTTCGTCTAGCTTCTCCGGTCGTTTTATTGTCAGCATGGCGACATTCGATTCTGTTACGGGCTGCGCATTTACCAGTAGAGCTCGGCCAATTGCAGCAGCCTTTTTGTCTTCTTTCAGGCCCAACTGCGCTAACCCGATAACGGCTTTCATGGCTTTGCCAACATACTGAGCTTCGGCATCGGTAGCGGAATAGCTTTCAAACTTTACGAGTTGCTCACTTTCGAAATCAACAGACAAGTTCATGGCGGACGATTTCTTAGGTACATCGCGGAAGGGGACAAACCAGGCTGGTGGTTTAGCAATTTGAGCTTGCAAGTCTAGGGCGGCGTTGACGAAGGTTCGTGCTCCTTCAAGGTCAGCTGCTATGCGAATTGGAGCTTCCCGAATCGATTCAAACTGCTTCGCGAGGCTGGGTGTGGCGAAATCACGATCAGTCATCGATAGATAGTTACTTGTGCCAAACTCGACCTTGGTGTCCTGTACGATCAATACCAGATTTGAATTGTCACTGGGATAGGTATAGAACGTCTTGCCCTTCTTAGTGATTCTCTCGAGATACTGCAGTTCGTTTTCACCAATCGCGGCCATGCGGTCTGACTTTGACGAAAAATCGATGGTGATGATGAAGTCAAACGGGATAGCTTCGTCAACCGAGAGATCCTGGAGTAGTCTTGGATCAGTAGGCAGCGAAACGTAGCCGAGTATGCGATCGGCTTTAGCCAATCGCTTTGCTTCGGGATTGGCATTCTTGGTAGCTAAGCGAACTAGAGCATGATTGGAGAGTTGTCGAGGCTTCAGCTCAAAGGCGATGACAGACTTCAAGGCTGTTGCTTGAGCTGAAGTTGGCTTTGTGTCAAAGCAAGTTAGGGCAAGAAAGAGCAGACAGCTAAAGAATCGAACGTAGCCAGTACATCGATTTAAAGAATTGAAATGTGGCATTTCTTAAGGACTCTCCGCTCAATTGATTGGTGCCAAATGGAAAAGCGATTTGCATTATAGCCTGACGAGGTTCTACCCAAATCAGTTTTGCTGAAATCTTCGGTTACCAGCCAAGTAACGTGTTTGGCCTTGGCCACGATGAGCTACAATGACGGCTCGCTGGCGAAGTATTCGTCGGTAGTTTGATGGTTGCCTTGCCTGGGAGTTGGATTTTGGACAAGTTCGATAGACTGAAGAACTTAGCAGTAATGAGTGCCGCAGATGGTAGCTTGTCCGAAAACGAAATTGCCTTGCTGGTTGATCGGTGTCATGAACTAGAGTTGACCGAGGAACATTTGGAGAAGGCGATTGCGTTTGCCCTGAGTGGTCAGGCAACGATGGCGCTACCCAAAGATATGGAGGAGCAAGAGTCGGTACTTGAGGATTTGATTCGTATGATGGCCGCCGATGGACAACTGGCGGAATCGGAAAAGCGATTGTTTGCTCTAGCCGCCGCCAAAATGGGATTCCCACAACCTAGATTAGACGCGTTAATCGAACGGCTGATTAAGTCTATCAAAAGCAGATAGTTTGCATGCTGACCTCAGGCCTCAAGCCATACGCCTCACGCCCAGTACTTATCGACACCCTGTCTCAAAAAGGCTAGAGATTCCGCCATCTCGCCCATGCCGTTCATGCCATCTTCGATACTGATCCAGCCGCTGTAGTTATGCTGTCGCAGAATGGTGAAAATCGACGGATAATCGTTGAATCCCTTTCCGGTGACTCCGTGCTTCAAGATCGTTGCGTAGCCAGCCGATCCCTCGGCCTTCTTTAGGTCATCTAGCGTCGCCCCAGGCATCAGAAATCGATCGCTGGCGTGCATGCTGACGACGCGTGGAGCCACTTGCTTCAACAGCTCAACGTGATCATCACCAGCCACAACTGCATTGCTTGGATCGTACTGGACACCAAAATACTTGGACTCAGGGATAAGCTTCAGTAGATCGAGAAACACATCGGCTTTCTGAGCAAACTCGGCGTAGTGCCAGAAGCCATCTTTGTAGTGATTTTCCAAGCCCAGTACTACGCCCAACTCCTCAGCTAGCGGCAGGCACGCGATGATACCCTGGCTAGCGTATTGCAAGCCCTGTTCGCGCGACAGCTCTGGCCAGCGCTGTCCGCTTAGCACTCGACAAACGACTCCTGGACCACCCAAAGTGTGAGCGACACGAATCATCTTCTTCTGATAGTCGATAGCCGCAGCCCGTTTCTCAGCACTAGGATGCGTGAAGTCGGGCGAACAGCACAACATTGGCATTCGACGTCCCGTTTCGTGGATCGCTGAACGTACTTCCAGTAAGTAAGCTTCATCCAGTCGCTCGAAGAATCCTTCGTACATCTCTAGACCATCACAGTCCAACTGCTTGGCTTCCTCGATCCAAGAAAAGAGAGACATTCTTCGCTGTGAAATCTCTTCGAGATAACATTTGGGAAACGCGCTGATCTTGGGCTTGGCAACATTCATGGTTTTGGCGAGCAATTGATGAAAGCGTTCATGAAGTCGAGAGGTTTGTGTTGGGGCGACCGACCATTTGTTGGGAAAACTGACCGGAGGGAGTTTATGCGAAGAGGAGTGTCTTCAAAAGTTAGTCAGCACAAATTTCGAATCGAAGTTTGAGCTTGGGGAGTGAAACTAGTGATTGCTACACTACCCTTTCAACCCAACCTCCCCAGCCTCACACGCATTCGAAATGACAGCAAAAAAAATTGGTGAGACTTCGATGAATTTCGTCAGAACCATGGAACCAAGCTGTCCACTCCGAAACCGCCGTAGATTGGGATCTTACGGCAATTCAACCCTATCAGGGTCCAATTTGAGCTGCGGAATCAGATTCGTCGGAAGTGTCGAAGGCAGGCCGATTTGCGCCGTCGGTTTTGAAATTATTTGACACGCCCGTTTCATTCGATAAACTCTGGCCTCAATGCTATATGTTGTGGCGTCGCCGGTGCGATATACTATACGTAGTGGTTCTTCGCCGCCAACATCTTAGTCAAAGGAGTCTTGATGTGGGCGGATGGCCCCAGAAAAGAAATCCCACGACTAACCACGATGGTGAACGTAGGTTCAGTATTTTCTTCTAATCGGAAAAGACTTTTGGGCGAGTCATGGGCAGCCGCAAGCCCATTTGCCACGAAGCAGCCTTTTCATTTTGCAAGCAAGGAGTTTGTGACGGATGGCGACAGTTGAATTCAATGGACGCAAGGGTCGAAACGTGAAGTCGAACGCCAAGTCCCGGAGCGAGAAAATCGCTCAACAGCGAGCCCTAGTGGGCCTGCCAATCGAGCGACAGTTTTGCCCAGCAGGCTTAAACCCATTTGATACAGTCGAGTGGGAAACCCGGAGTGCAGCGATCAAAGACGAGAGCGGAAAGGCGCTGTTTGAGCAGACCGACTGCCAGATCCCAAAGAGTTGGAGTCAATTGGCAACCAACGTGGTTGTCAGCAAGTACTTCTACGGCGAACCTGGAACGCCCGAGCGAGAGAACAGTGTTCAGCAATTGATCCATCGTGTAACTCGAACGATTGCCGATTGGGGTATTGCTGACGGTTACTTTGCTTCGGCCGAAGATGGCGAGAACTTCTACGACGAACTCTCCTGGCTTTGCTTGCATCAGTATGGTTCGTTCAATTCGCCAGTCTGGTTCAACGTGGGCTTGTTCCATGAGTACGGAGTGACAGGCGCGAAATGCACCTGGAATTGCAATCCTGATACTGTTGTTGTGGAACAGCCCGAGAACCCCTACGAGTATCCACAAGCATCTGCCTGCTTCATTCAGAGCGTCGAAGACAACATGGAAGACATCATGCGCTTGGCCAGCAGCGAAGCCATGTTATTCAAGTTTGGCAGCGGTACCGGCACTGACTTGTCGACCATCCGCAGCTCGCGAGAAAAGCTCTCCGGCGGTGGAACCCCCTCTGGCCCGCTATCCTTCATGCGAGTTTATGACTCGATCGCAGGCGTGATCAAGAGTGGCGGCAAGACGCGTCGCGCGGCTAAGATGCAATCGTTGAAAGTTTCGCACCCAGACGTATTGGAATTCATCGAGTGCAAGTGGAAGGAAGAGCAAAAGGCTCACGCATTGATTCGTGAAGGTTACGAATCGAACTTCAATGGCGAAGCCTACTCATCGGTATTCTTCCAAAACGCAAATCTCTCGGTTCGCGTCACCGACGAATTCATGATGGCGGTTCGCGATGGCAAGCCTTGGACGACCACTTGGGTAAGCGAAAAAGCTTCTGGTGATCCGCCAACTTATGATGCTCGCACAGTTCTGGACAAAATGGCCGACTGCGCATGGCACTGCGGGGATCCGGGGGTTCAATATGACACGACCATCAACGATTGGCACACCTGTCCAAATTCGGGGCGCATCAACGCCAGCAATCCATGCTCGGAGTACATGTTCCTGGACAACACAGCTTGCAACCTTTCCAGCATCAACTTGATGAAGTTCCGACGCGAAGATGGCACTTTCGATATCGATCGCTTTAAGGCCACGGCTCGATTGTTCTTCATCGCTCAAGAAATTTTGGTTGACCATGCCAGCTATCCAACGGAGCAGATCGCTAAGAACAGTCACCTGTATCGACCACTTGGATTGGGCTATTCCAACTTGGGTAGTTTGATCATGACTGCTGGAAGTGCCTATGATTCTGATGAAGCTCGATCCATCTGCGGCTCGATCACTGCTTTGCTTCACGGCACTGCAAATCTAACCAGTGCTGAAATGGCTGGAGTTGTTGGTCCGTTTGCTGAGTACGAGCGCAATAAGGCTCCGATGCAACGCGTGATGCGCATGCACCGTGACGCTGTAGCCGAAATCGATGATGCAGGTCCTGCTTACTTGAAGCAAGCCGCTAAAGATTTGTGGGACAAGGTGATCGAATTGGGTGACCGCTATGGTTATCGCAATGCTCAAGCCACTGTGCTGGCACCAACCGGAACGATCAGTTTCATGATGGACTGCGATACCACCGGTATTGAACCTGATATCGCCTTGGTGAAGTACAAGCAACTGGCTGGTGGTGGAGTTCTAAAGATTGTCAATCGTAGCGTTTCGCTGGGATTGGAAACCTTGGGCTACTCGGCCGAACAAATTACGGACATCGTCGCCTACATTGATGCCAATGACACCATCGAAGGTGCGCCACATCTTAAGGATGAACACTTGGGTGTTTTCGATTGTGCCTTCAAGCCTGCGAATGGAACGAGAAGTATTCCATGGCAAGCTCACGTTCAGATGATGGCCGCAGCTCAGCCATTCCTTTCGGGAGCGATTTCTAAGACGGTCAATATGCCAAATGATGTTACCGCCAAGGATATCGCAGATGCTTACTTCTGGGGTTGGGAGCTTGGTCTAAAGGCAATCGCCATTTATCGCGATGGCTCGAAGCAAAGCCAACCGCTCAACACCAAGGCTGAGGCGAAGGAAGAGGAAGATCAAAAGCCCAAAGTTGTTTACAAGGCTCGTCGCGAACGTCTTCCTGACACTCGCAATTCGTTGACTCACAAGTTTAACATTGCAGGTCACGAAGGTTATCTGAACGTCGGTCTATACCCAGATGGCCGACCAGGCGAATTGTTCATTACTATGGCCAAAGAAGGTTCAACCGTCGGCGGCTTGATGGATGCGTTCGGAACAGCGATCTCCATGTCGCTTCAATACGGCGTGCCACTTGAAGTTTTGGTGAACAAGTTCAGTCACACTCGATTCGAGCCGATGGGTCACACGACCAACCCAGATATCCGCATTGCCAAGAGCATGTTGGACTACATTTTCCGCTGGATGGGCATCACTTTCCTGGCTGGATACAAAGAAGCTTCCACAGGTCAACTGAAGGATGCGACTAGCTCAGCCAAGCCTCTTGCGGCGGTAAAAGCAATTGCCGCTAAACCTGCCACTGCGAAGCTCAGCAAGCCAGCGGAGACGAAGGCTGAAGCCAATGGAAACGGAGCCGTCGAAACTATTTCCAGCGAAATCCAAACGGCTGCCTGTTTTGGTCGCGATTCGGAAGTTAGCGCTAGTTCGCTCGAGCGAGCTGGGGTGATGATTCAGACTGACTCGAAGGTCAATCGCGATTCGCAGTTCGCAGGCTTCCAATCGGACGCGCCGTCCTGTGACAACTGTGGATCGATTACGGTCCGCAACGGCAACTGCTATCTCTGCCACAACTGCGGTAACTCTATGGGTTGCAGTTAGAGATTAGTTGCCGACTCAACTGGAGGAGATGCCAAGCCACAAGCAATCGTGGCATCTCCTCCAGATTTTCTGTAATGGGAATCGCTAGAATTTTCGTAGTTTGACTCGCCAGGATTCCCCATCAAAATCGTCAGAATTCGTGAGACTTCTCTTTGGTCTTCCGCTAGTCGAATTCGTGCTCGATAAAATGGCACGAGTGCTCCGAATTGGAACGAAATCCAGATCTTCACCTGAAGCACGACCTCCTACCAGACTTCCTCCTTCCCTAACGATCGAAACATGAACCGCGAAATACTATTGGTTGCATCTGGAGACTTAAGAGAGTCAGCCAATCGAGTCTGTTGGCCCGCTCAAGAAAAGATGGAGCAGGATCTGACAAGAGCAATCAATGCCTTGGGCTATCAAGTCCGTCGGGCTCATGACTATCAACCGGATCGAGGTCATGGATTTTTGTCGTCGCAGCGCGAAGGATTAGAAGTCTTCCGCCAGATCGACACCCATCAGCCAATCATTGTGGCGGAGGCTGTTTGGCAGTACTCACACCACGTCTTGGCCGGATTGACAACTCATCGCGGACCGATTCTGACTGTAGCGAACTGGTCCGGACAGTGGCCAGGTTTGGTTGGTATGCTCAACTTGAATGGCTCGCTGACGAAGGCTGGAGTTGACTACAGTTCGTTGTGGAGTGAGACATTTGAAGATTCTTGGTTTCTCGAACGACTAGACTGCTGGTTGCGAGAAGGCAAGGTTGTGCATGACCTTTCGCACGTCAAGCCTTTCGATTCCGAAATGGTCGACTCACGCGCCAAACAAGTTGGTCGGCAGGTCGCCGCCGACCTCCTCAAGAACAAAGCCATCATGGGCGTGTTCGATGAAGGTTGTATGGGCATGTTCAACGCGATCATACCCGATCTTCTACTCAACAAAGTAGGCGTATTCAAGGAGCGTCTCAGTCAATCGGCACTGTATTATGAGGCTCAACAAACTTCCGACTCGGAAGCGTTGGCAGTACGCCACTGGTTGGACCAAGCCGGGATGAAGTTTCACACGGGAACGGCACATGATACGGACCTGACCGATGCACAGATCTTGGATCAGTGCAAAACCTACATCGCTGCCGTGCGTATCGCTGACGACTTCGGTTGCGACTGTGTTGGTATTCAATATCAACAGGGGCTGAAAGATCTTTTGCCTGCGAGCGACTTGGTCGAGGGCATGCTCAACGATTCGAAGCGACCGCCAGTTTTCTCTCGAGATGGATCTCGGGAACTTTATGCCGGGCAGCCCGTTACGCACTTCAATGAGGTCGACGAATGTGCCGGACTGGATGGTTTGTTGATCCAGCGAGTTCATGCTGCCTTGGGCCAGCCGGTCGAGAATTCGCTGCATGACCTGCGTTGGTCCGATCGTGACCGATCTGGCACAACGAGTGACGAAGTTTGGGTGCTTGAGATCAGTGGTGCGGTACCGGCTTCCCACTTTCCGCGCGGCTGGGCTGACGCGGAGGGATTTCGACAACCAGCGATGTATTTCCCGAGCGGAGGAAGCACGATTCGCGGCATCAGCAAACCGGGCAATGTCGTCTGGTCTCGAATCTACATTGAAGACAATCGCTTGAAAATGGATATTGGATTGCTCTCTGCAATTTCATTGCCCGCTGCAGAAACGGAGCGTCGTTGGCAGAGCACAACGGCTCAGTGGCCAATCATGCACGCTGTACTTCATGGCGTCACACGAAATCAGATGATGGCCAAGCACAAGGCGAACCACATTCAAGTTGCGTATGCCAATTCGGCTGCAGAGGCTCAAGTGGCGCTGCAGGCCCGTGCCGTGGCTGCGCAAGCACTCGGAATGGAAGTGCTGCTTTGCGGTAAATGCGATTAGCTGATTTTTGTGAGGAGCGAGCCAGGTTGGACCATTGGGCTTTTGACTAAAATGCAGCTGCTCGAAACAATGAGAGACCAGCTTGTAACTTCGGTCTCCTGCTCCTGCTCCTGCTCCTGCTCGTAATCGTAATCGTATTCGTATTCGTATTCGTATTCGTAATCGCTCTTTCCATTAGCAGCCGCAAGAGCCTGCACGATTAGGAGCATCGCTGCGCAGGGGCACGAGAAAACGCTTGTATCCGCAATCGTAAAGGTACTCGCGATGGCTATTTCAGTATCCTGCGTATGATCGATCGGCAAACTTTGACAAGCTTTCCCAGCTCAGCGGAAAGCTGGTTTTTCCGCTTGTTTGGGTGGAAATCCTATGCATTAAGTCGGAATTCTCGGTGGTACTTTGGGGCCAGATGCCTGCCGTTTTGCTTGACCTTGGAATATCATTTACTAACGTTGAACTCAAGCGAAGCGCTGGTAGTTGCCCAGAAGCCCATCCGAACGGCTCGCGCCAGTACCGCTGGAAATAGAATAATCGCGATCGGAATAGTTCGCGATCTTACCCCCAAACCCCTCCTAACAGAACGTCCTTACATAACGCAAGGAGTCGTGAATGCTGTCGCCACAACAAGTTGTCGAAAAAGACTACTTAGAACATCGATACATGCTGCTAGAAATCGCAGCCTATTTGGACCGTTACGATGCGGCCATTCAGCGAACTGGCCAGGTTCCGGCTGAACAGCCTCATAAACTCAAGCTGCTCGATCAAGCCCTACAGGTCTTGCGATCGCCAGCTTCCGAGAGAGGTCGAGCCTACGATCTGCTCGAGTTGTTTGCGAAGTAGCCGCTGGCTAAGTTTCTGTTCTGGTTGTTCGTTAGTTCAAGGTAGCAAAGAAGAAGCGAGATCATCATGCAAATCATTCAACCTCACTATCATGCGATTGCTCGAACGGCGCAGGACTACGAGCGAATGGCAATGTCGGGAGTCGTAGCAGTTGCCGAACCCGCGTTCTGGGCTGGCTTTGATCGTCGTTATCCCGAGACCTTTATCGATTACTTCCGACAAATCAGCGAGTTTGAACCAACTCGAGCCGCTCAGTATGGCATTCGGCACTTCTGCTGGGTCGCAGTGAACCCGAAAGAGGCTGAGAATGTTGAATTGACTAACGAGGTGCTCAAGCACTTCCCAGAATTCTTTGCCAAGCCAACCTGCTTGGGCGTCGGTGAAACTGGCCTTCACAAGTCGACCAAGAACGAATGCGACTCGCTTCAAGCTCATGTTGAGCTAGCGATGAAGCACAATCAGTTGGTACTAATTCACACGCCGCACCTGGCAGACAAGGCCCATGGAACGAAACGCGTTCTAGAGGTTCTAGCGGGACTGAATGTCGATCCTAGTCGAATTTGGATCGATCACGTCGAAGAGCAGACGATCGAACCATGTCTAGATGCAGGGTACTGGGTTGGATTTACGTTGTACCCAATCACCAAGTGCTCACCTCGGCGCGCCGTGGACATGATTGAAAAGTATGGCTCGGAGCGTTTGCTGGTGAATTCCTCTGCCGACTGGGGCCCAAGTGATCCGTTTACTCTTCAGCAATGCATCGTCGAGTTTCGAAGTCGCGGTCATTCGCTGCAAGAAGCGATTGAGATCTTTCACAATAATCCCTGTCGATTTTTAGGGCAAAATCCGAAGTTTGACATTCAGCCTATTCGAATCGAAGTCGATGCTCCCTTAAGCGTCTAAGTCCATGAGCAACAAGAAAAACAAGCGTGACGAGAATCGCAATGCTCTGCGAGCAAGCGGCCTTCGGGCTACTCCAGCGCGAGTCGCCATACTAACAGCCCTTCAAGACTATAGTGTTCCCATCACGCACCAGGAACTGACGGCAAAGCTCGATAGCTTGGGGTTGGATAAGTCGACGATCTTTCGCGCGCTTCAGGACCTGACGGAAGCTCAACTGCTCAGACGCTTAGAGTTGGGAGATCACGTTTGGCGGTACGAGCTTGCCAGCAAGAGTGCCGAACATGACGCGCAGCTTCACCCACACCTGCTATGCGTCGATTGTGGCAACATCCGCTGCCTAAATGACGCTGAAGTGAAGGTTCAACTTTCGCCCGAATTGGGTGAAGTTGTCGATGTTCTGATTAAGGGCCATTGTAAAGACTGCGTGGCCTCCCAAAGCTCTCCATCCTAGCCCGTCAAGATGACTCAAGCTCTTAAGTCCATCCCTACTAACTTGATCACTGGAGTGTTGGGGGCTGGCAAGACGACGGCGATACAAAGCCTGATCGATCAAAAGCCCTTAGATGAGCGTTGGGCGATTATCATCAACGAGTATGGCCAAGTATCGATTGACGATGCGCTGTTGGAGAACACGGGCGATGTGCAGATCATGGAACTGGCCAGTGGCTGTGTCTGTTGTACCATGGCATACGCCTTTGAACCGCTTTTGGCTCAGTTAATCCGACGCGTTAAGCCCGATCGCATCATTATCGAACCATCGGGTGCTGGACACCCAACTCGAATCATCGACATGCTGCGTAATGAGAATTTTGGCAAGGTGATCGATCTACGTTGCACTTTATGTTTGGTTGATCCGGCTGACTTTGATAATCCGCGCATTGCAGAATCGGCGTTGTTTCACGATCAATTGCAGATGTCCGATGCCGTGATAATTTCCTGGACCGACAAACGATCGCTTGAACAGATCGAGCGTTGTAGAAGGAAGATTGCCCTGCTAGACCCGCCGAAGTCGACTATCTATGAAACTGCTCACGGCCGCCTGGAACTGGATTGGCTGGACACCGCCAAGGTCAATTCGATTGAACCGATATACCATCCCGATCACTCAAGCAGTTCAGCAGGATTAGTCGAGTTTGCTGAGTCAGCCAAACCATCCGATTCAGCTCCAATGGGATCCGACCGGCACACTCACGGCAATAGTGCTGCCAGTGAGCCGGCTGGAACGACAGTCGCCGGGATTAGCCTAACTTCGGTCAGCCAGAAGACCAACAAGCCTCGAAGGTTCGAGAACTCGGGCAACGGTCACTGGGCCTGTGGCTGGATTTGGGCTCCACATGTTTGTTTTGATCGTGAGTCATTGATGGACGCATTGGATGCTCTAGGAAACGTTTTGAGGTTGAAGGGGATCTTTCATTGTGACGACGATTGGTGGGCAATTAATCGCAAAGGCATGGAATCCTCTTTGACTGTTAGTTCTTATCGAAGCGATAGTCGATTGGAGATCATTTTGAGCCAACCGGTCGACTGGAACATGATCGAGCAATCATTGAACGCAAGCAGCCGTTAGACCAATCGCTGCCTCACCCGCCGGTCGGAAGAGCGAGATGACTGGGAGAACAAGAAAATGGACGTCCTCAAAGGATGAACCTCAAACCACCAAACTGGTCTTTAATCCAGTAGCAGATTCTGAAAATTCCTCGCAAAGTCGAGCTTTTCGAGAAAAAACAGGCTAAGGCCGCCACAATTCGGGCGATGGAAGTGTCGCAGTTCGCATCGGCAGTTATAATTCGAGGCTGGAATCATGACCCTAACGCAGACCCTTAAACACGACTACATGACTGCCGAGCCAACCAAGGACACTGAAACAACCATTAAAACGACGGCGATCGCCGGACTCCGAGCACAGCTTGAACAGTCGCTTCAGCTGGCCCGAGCGGCCGTACGAGTTGCGGCAGAGAATCGAGGTCGAGACATCCTGTGCCTTGATCTTTCAGCTCAAACATCGCTCTTCGATTACTTCGTGATTGCCACAGGAGCCAGTCGACGTCAATTGGCGGCGATGGCGACGGAAATCGATCGAGCCATGAAGACCGAATTCAATGAGCGAAAGCTGAGTGTCACTGGGCTAGAAGAAAGCCGCTGGATTGTTCTCGACTACGGTAGTATCGTTGTGCACCTGTTCGACGAGGACACTCGCGAGTTTTATGACCTTGAGTCCCTGTGGGGCGATGCCAAGCAGATCGACATTTCGGATATCGTCGAGTCAGCTTCTTCTCAAATGGCTCGAATCAACAATCCTGGTTCTAACTAAAGTCGCTTGCCGACTGTCACCGCACGATGCAGATACTCTCTTTGATTCGCCAGCGATTTGAAGTCGCTTTGACAGGTTGGGTGCAGAACCCTCAAGAACATGTACAGCGAGTCACCATGGCTCGCGACCCACAGCATGGCGATTACCAAGCCAATATTGCCATGCCACTCAAGGCGGAACTTGGCAGACCACCTCAGGCGATTGCAGCCGAGTTGGTCGCTCGAGTGCATTTGGATGATATCTGCGACCCGCCAGAAATCGCCGGTCCAGGCTTCATCAACTTGAAGCTCAAGAACCAGTTTTTGGCTCAGCAGTTGACCTTGATGGCACGCGATGGACGAGTTGGAGTGAAACCTGCAACGAAGGCCAAGACCTTCGTCATCGATTACTCGGCCCCCAACGTCGCCAAACCGATGCACGTGGGGCACATTCGCTCCACGGTCATCGGTGACGCACTGGCTCGTATTCTGCGATTCTTGGGACACCGAGTAGTATCGGACAATCACCTGGGTGATTGGGGCACTCAGTTTGGCATGATCATTTATGGTTACAAGAACTTTGTCAATCAAGCTGCGTTTGAATCAGGTCCAGTCGCCGAACTAAGCCGATTGTATCGCTTGATTCAGTCGCTGATTAGTTATCAGGAGTCGTTACCGAAACTTCCCTTGGCGGAGAAGAAACTAGCCGAAGCCAAACGCGCATTGGCCGCTGTCGAGGCCTCCGCGATGGAGGAGAAGCTCAAGACGAAAGAGCTGAAGGCAGCCAAGAAGTCCGTCGATGCCGCCGAAGAGGCTCTTAAGGCGCTTCAAGGCAAAATCGATCCTATTGCTGGGGATGCTAAGTTGCTTGAACTTTCCCAACTGCACGAGCAGCTGGAAAAACGTTGCCAACTAGAGACAGTTAAGCTGCACGAAGGTGATGCCGAGAATTTGGCGCTTTGGAACAAGTTCTTGCCAATTTCCATTCAGGAGATCGAGGCTGTTTATCGTCGTTTGGATATCAAGTTCGACTACACCTACGGCGAGAGCTTCTACCATCCGATGCTAGCCGATTTAGTTCAGTCATTGTGCGATCGAGGCATGGCAGTGACCAGCGAAGGTGCGACCTGTATCTTCTTGCCAGGATTTGATGCGCCGATGATCATCCGCAAAAGTGACGGTGCGTTCCTGTATGCTACAACCGATCTAGCCACGATCGCGTATCGAATGCAGCACTTCAAGCCAGATGCCATTCTGTATGTGGTCGATTTCAGGCAGAGCGAACATTTCCAAAAACTGTTCGCTGCCGCCAGAGCAATTGGCTATGTTCAGGTTGAGCTAAACCATGTTAGTTTTGGAACGGTTCTCGGACCAGACGGCAAGCCATACAAGACACGCAGTGGCACAGTACTTGGCCTGGAGTATCTGCTAGACGAGGCGGTTGATCGAGCCTACCAAGCCGTTTGTAATCCAGAAAGATTAGAAAAGGCTGGATTAAACTTCAGCGAGGAAGAAAAGCGGGAAGTAGCCAACATTGTCGGCCACGGTGCTATCAAGTATGCCGACCTATCGCACAATCGAACCAGCGATTACGAGTTCAACATCGACAAGATGGTCTCGCTGGAAGGCAACACGGCGACCTACGTCCAGTACATGTTTGCCCGAACAGGCTCAATCATTCGCAGATCAGAACTGGAGGTTTCCGAGAGTAGCCTTGATCAATTCCCGATAGAGATCCATCATCGAGCAGAGCGAGATCTGGCGTTAGCACTTCTGCAATTCGAAGACGCATTGCAGCAGGTCACCGTTGAATACCTGCCGAACATCCTGACAGCCTATCTTTTTGGACTGGCCAAGCAGTTCGCCACTTTCTTTGAAGAGTGCCCAGTGCTAAAGGCCGAAGATGAGGCAACGAAGAGGAGCCGCTTAGCCATGTGCTTCGCCACAGGCAGAGTTTTGCGCCAAGGCCTAGAGCTGCTCGGTATCGGTGTCGTCCCGAGAATGTGACAGTTTAGCCTACGGGCGTTCTTTGGCGAGTTGTCGAAAGTAGCCTTCGATGACATCTCGATAATGAGTAGGCAGCTCCTCGGTCAGTCGCTGCAAAGCTTCCTGACGTTGAGCTGGCGGGAGGTTACCCCAACCAGAACGCTGTTCGAGCTTTTTCTGATCGACATCGCCGGCACCTTTAGGACCGCCAGCGATCTGGCTTTCGTCCATCGGTTTTTGTTGCATGTTTTCAGGCTTTTGATTTTGTTGGTTCTGTTGTTGCTGTTGCTGCTGCATCTGCCTGGCTTGCTCTTCGATCTGTTCGATCATCTTGTCTAGCTTCTTGACGATGTCCTCCTCCTCGTCACGAACCTTCTGACCAGCCCGACCAAGCTCCAATCGTCTACCAACATCGGTCATTAACCTAGCGATCTCATCTAAGCTGTCTTCCTTCAGCGGTGCAATGTCTGACTGCATCATGGTTGATACTTGTCGATATCTAGCTGGCAGCTCGGCTTCGCGTTCAAGCAAGACCTTTAAGTTGTTCAAACATTCGGTTTTCTTGAGCAGGTGGTGCTCCGCAGAAGCGCGATAAAACAACAATGAAGCTGGATCACAAACTTGAGCCAGCTCCAAACCGCTCAGTGTTTCGAGAGCTTCGTCGTACATCTTTCGCTGAGCGAAACCGCGACCGCAGGCTAGTCGAACTGTATCTTGTAGCCAGCCAGGCACGTCGCTGACCAGCCAAGGGATATCTTTAGGCGCAGAGATCGGAGAGTCGATCGATCTCAATGAAGCTGTCAACTCAGCCAGTCTAGGCTCGACAATTGAGCAGGTGTCAAGCAGCCTATCTAGTAAAGCTGGCCCATTCAATCCTTCAGTTGCCTTCCAGGATTGTTCAACTTTCGTTCGATCTTCAGGAGAAGCCTGGCGCTGATCGAGATAACTTGCAATCAAACTGTCATAGCTCGAGGACTTTGGCCAATCCCACGACGCGACTTTGCTTATCTTGTCGTTATCAGAACTCTGACAAAATACTGCAGAGGTATGGGTGAATGTCGCTAAAGATGCTACTAGCAGAGCTGAAACCGAACGAAAAACCAAAGGGCTTCTGTTGAGCATCACAGTTCCTTACTCGTGTTTGAGTAGGTAAAAAATGGCCAAGTGTCAACTTCTTGCGACACTATTGAGCACTACTGACGACCTGATTTTAGCCGATTTACGGGGCAAATTCCAATAACAGGTAGGCTTGCCCCAGCAAAATCCCCTCATTCTTCCAGAATAAATGGGGTTATTTGGGCTTGAGCGGTGTGGCTAGCTTTGCGACACTCTGGATAAGTCTTGGTTGGCCGGACTGGCAAACTGGGTACTTTTGCAAACTTTCTCTTGTTTTTTGTTTACAGTTCTCCACTTGTGGGGGAAACGATTACATGCGATTCCGCCAGATTGACAAGATAACACATCTAGAACCGGGTAAGTCGATTCGCGCGGAAAAGACGCTGCGAGGCGACGAGGACTACCTGCGAGACCATTTCCCTCGCTTTCCGGTACAGCCTGGAGTACTGATGCTGGAGTCACTGTACCAAGCTTCACAATTCTTGGTGCGAGCTTCGGAGAACTTTCATTCCGGCTTGGTGATGATGCGGGACGCTAAGAATGTAAAGTTTGCCTCGTTTCTTCAGCCGAATGAAACACTGGTCGTGGAAGCTGAGATTCTCAAGGTCGACGGGAAATGCTACACGGTTAAGGCAAGCGGGACCAATGGTCAGGCACTTTGTGTGGCTGGCAGAATGGTAATCGAATGTATGCAGGACGGCGAACCAAACAGTGTAGACCTGCATGCCGCCGAGTATATTCGGCAAATCGTTGAGCAACTTCAACAGGTGGCTATGGTTTAGCAAACTGGTAGCTATAATTTCAGCCCTGTCGGGTGTTCAGCCGAAGAAATGTCCCGCGGTAAAAATTTTGATCCTGAGCTGGCTGGTCGGCTCGACAAAACTCTTGTTCACATTTAGGAAAACAGAACTATGGCGAATTCGGAAGAGGTCTTCGAGAAGGTTCGAGCTGCGTTGGTTGATGCGCTGGGCGTTGATGACGATGAAGTAACTCCAGAAGCAACGATGGTCGGTGATTTGGGAGCAGAGTCGATCGACTTCTTGGACATTGTCTTCAAGCTCGAGAAGGCTTTCGGAATCACCATTCCACGCGAAGAACTTTTTCCAGACGACATTCTTACGAACGCCAGCTACGTTAAGGATGGCAAGGTTACCGCTGAGGGCATTTCGGAGCTGAAGAAGCGACTTTCCTGGGCAGATCTGAGCAAATTTGAACAGAATCCACGCGTTCAGGACTTCGGTAACCTGCTGACGGTCAATGACTTGTGTCGCTACGTTCAAAGCAAGATCTAGATTTTGGTGCTGAACTGAAATGCGCTGGTTTTGGATCGATCGATTCGAGAAGTTTGTCTCGGGGAAAGAGGCGACAACGGTAAAGAATGTAACCCTGGGCGAAGAGCCCCTGGATGATTATTTGCCTGGCTATCCTCACTACCCAAGCAGCTTGATGATCGAAGGAATGGCACAAACTGGTGGTTTGCTCATTTCCCAGATGCAAGACTTCACCCAGCGCATTGTGCTAGCCAAAATCAGCAAGGCCCACTTCAACATGATCGCCGAACCTGGCGATCAACTGCGGCTTACGGCGAGGCTGATGAATCTTCAGACTGATGGCGCGATCGTCGAAGGACTAATTGAAGTCAATGGCAAAACTCTTGCCGATCTTGAACTGACATTTGCTATTTTGGATGAGTCCTTTGGCAAGGAGTCCTTCTTCAAACCCGGCGATTTGTGCAGGATTCTTCGCAGCCTGAAAATGTTTGATGTGGGGATTAATGAAGACGGCACACGAATAAAGATTCCGCAAGCGATGTTGGAGGCCGAGTTGCTCGAAAGACCGGCTGTGAGCATTCGCTAAGCCGACTTTGACTTCGACACTGTATGAGCTGTTTTCCTGTACAAAGTGACGAAGCACTTCTTCTTCTGAGTTTAGTTCTCGTTGATGTACGAGGGTTATCACTGAGAAGGCTGCACGAAAAGCCCCTGCCCAAAATCGGCTATTCGAGTACGATACTGGCCTCAAAAAAATGAAGCTTAGTTCAGCAATCTTAAGGAAGCGGGTTCGGTCAGGATTCCGATTGGAACGGGAGTTCTGGAGACTTCGACTTCGCACCACAGAAGATGAATAGCGACTTGCAAGAACCGCGCAGTCTATTCCGATGGAGGGCTTGCTCAACTTGGCATTCGGCTCAAGGTTGAATTTCAATGGAAAAAACGAAGGTCGCAATTGTTGGTGTGGGAACTGTGGGCAGTGGAGTCGCGCGCCTGTTGCTGGACCATGGCGATCGTACTGCACGGCACGCCGGTCGCACGCTGTGGCTGGAAAAGGCAGTCGTAAGGGATATAGATAGACCTCGCGATTGCGATTTGCCCAAGGGTGTTCTAACAACAGATCTCCGTGAAGTTCTGGATGATCCCGAAATTAGCGTCGTTGCTTTATTGGTTGGCGGGTTGGAGCCTGCTCGCACGATCATGCTTCAACTGCTCGAGTCAGGTAAAGATGTTGTAACTGCGAATAAGGCTCTACTAGCTGAGCACGGTCCCGAGCTTTTTGATCGCGCACGATCTCTTGGGCGCTGTATCGCCTTCGAAGCTGCTGTAGCCGGCGGTATTCCGATTATCGCCAATATCAGCCAATGCTTGTCGGCGAATCAGGTTACGGCACTACAAGGCATTCTTAACGGAACTAGCAACTTTATCGTCCACAAGATGGACGATCAGGGGTGGAGCTACGAAGCGGCTCTGCGTGAAGCTCAGCGTTTAGGCTTTGCTGAAGCTGATCCATCGATGGACGTAGATGGGACCGATGCGGCTCAAAAGCTGGCAATCTTGGCTCACTTGGCGTTTGGCGCACGAGTGCGTTGGCAAGATATCGCTCGAACGGGGATCGATACACTTGATACGGTTGACATGGGCTTTGCTGCTGAGTTGGGTTACCGCATCAAGTTAATCGCGCACGCGAAGTTAACGGAAGATAGGTTGGAACTGAGTGTTTCACCGACACTGATTCGACAAGGTCAACCTCTGGCTGAAGTTCAAAACAACTACAACGCGATCAGTGTCGTAGGTGACGCTGTGGGCGACCTATTCTTTCATGGACAGGGGGCTGGTCGCATGCCAACCGCCTCGGCAGTGGTAGCCGACATGATCGACGTTGCCGTTGGCCGAACACCGATCACCTTTCGGACGCTAGAGTTGTGGAGCGATCGAGAATCCAAAGTATCTCTTGTTCCATTCGACGATCTCCCCGGTCGATACTACATGCGATTCGAGGTCCTGGACAAACCAGGAGTTATGGCTCAGATCACTTCGATCTTAGGGCAGGAGAACTTGTCGATATCGTCGATTATTCAACACGAGCCTGATCCAGATTCCGCGTCCACTGAAGCACACCCGGTGAAGCTTGTGATCATGACTCATGAAGCTCCAGAAGGTGCCGCGCGGACTGCTGTTCATCGAATTACTCAACTGCCAGTCGTGACTGGTAAAGCTGTGCGAATGCGAGTGCTCGAATCCGCGCGGAAGGCTCGCTAGTCATTTCGCCCGCCCAACATACTTTGAAGAGTTCAAAACTGTCGCGACTAAATCAGAACTTGGTGCTCAACCTTAGATAATCATCGCTTGGCACATTGGTCCAAGCAGTAAACAGTTACAGAAAGCTGCTCCATGAAATATGCAATCATCATCCCGGACGGATGTGCTGACAAGCCGATTGAGGCTCTAGGTGGTAAGACGCCACTACAGGCAGCAAGAATTCCCCACATGAATGCAGTGGCTCGCGATGGGCTGGTTGGACAGACCGACAACGTACCGCTGCAGTTTCCAGCCGGTAGCGAGATCGCCAACATGACATTGTTTGGCTACGATCCTGTCACCTACTTTACTGGCCGAGCGCCGATCGAAGCGGCCGCCCAGGGCATTGCGCTTGGGCCAAATGATTGGGCAGTGCGCTGCAATATGGTTACCATCATAGACCAAGTTATGCAGGACTTCACCGCGGGTCATATTTCGACTGCCGAATCGGCGGCTCTACTCCAATCACTCGCTGAAGAGGTTAGCAATCCTCGATTGCAGTTTGTTCCAGGAGTCAGCTATCGCAACCTGATGATCTATTGTGGCCAGGAAGGCGAGCAGCCACCATTTTCGACCGACACTAGAACTCGCGCACCGCACGATTTGACAGACCTATCCGTCGCGGATGATTATCCTCGTGGTCGAGGAAGTGATTTGTTGGCGGAGATTATGCACACGTCCGCAACGTTGTTTGCAGATCATCCTGTCAATCAACAACGCGCATCGCAAGGGAAGTCGATTGCAACCAACGTTTGGTTGTGGGGCTTAGGCGGCAGTCCACAATTACCTTCTTTTCAATCGCGATTTGGCTTACGCGGAGCAATGATTACCGCGGTCGATCTTCTTCGAGGCCTAGCCGCATTGATCGGCTGGGATCGTATTGAAGTAGAAGGGGCTACCGGCTACTTGGATACGAACTACGCTGGCAAGGGACAAGCTGCTGTGGAGGCTTTGGACAGCTACGATATTGTCTGCGTGCATGTTGAAGCGACGGATGAAGCTTCGCACGAAGGCCGTCACGATGCCAAGATTGAAGCCTTGGAAGCAATTGATCAACACATCGTCGGTCCCATCAGGCAGAAGCTGGCCAGTTTTGGCGAGTATCGTTTGATCGTACTTCCCGATCACCCTACCCCCTGCTCTACCAAGAAGCATTGCCACGGTATGGTACCCATGGCGGTGTGTGGTACTGGCATTTCGGGTTACGGTGATTCGTACAACGAAGTCGCCGCCGCTGGATCGCCCTTCACTTTTCCAGAAGGCTGGAAGATGATCGAGCAGTTCTTGCGCGGAAAATGGCAAAGTTAAAACTAATTAGATCGGCAGCCTTAGTTCGATTCACTTGCATGGCTGCAAACAAAATATAGTTGTCGCCTTATCGTAGAAAGTTACTCAACCATGGCTCTAGTAGTTCAAAAATTCGGTGGAACAAGCGTGGCAGATCCCGAGAAGATCTTGGCTGCAGCACGCAAGGCTATTCGCGCTCAACAAGGTGGTAATCAAGTTGTGGTGGTAGTCAGTGCGATGGGCCATAACACCGACCTGTTGATTGACTTAGCCAATCAAGTCAACGATGCTCCACCAGCCCGCGAGATGGACATGCTGCTATCTACAGGCGAGCAGGTTAGCGTGGCGCTGATGGCTATGGCTGTACATTCGCTTGGGCACAAAGCGGTCAGCCTGACCGGTGCACAGATGGGAATTCAGACCGACAGCTCGTTTACGAAGGCTCGTATTCGCACCATCAGTTCGGCCCGTATTCGTAAACTTTTGGACGCAGGTAACATTGTCATTGCAGCAGGCTTCCAAGGAATCGACGACGAGGGCAATATTACGACGTTGGGACGCGGTGGTAGCGATACAACCGCCGTCGCATTGGCTGCAGCTCTGCGCGCTGATGCTTGCGAAATTCACACCGATGTTGACGGCGTTTATACCACCGATCCAAGGCAGTTACCTGAAGCTCGTCACATGAGCCAGATCAGTTACGACGAAATGCTAGAACTCGCCAGCTTGGGTGCTGGCGTGATGCACAATCGCTCGATCGAGTTTGCCAAAAAATACGATGTCCCCATTCACGTTCGAAGTAGCTTTAGCGATGTCTTGGGAACGTTGATCGTTAGCGAAAGCGAATCGCCGACATCGGCCGTTTGCGGTGCCGCGATGACTCGAAGCGAAGCTCGCATCACCATTCAAGGTGTTCCCGATGTTCCAGGATCATCTTTGCAACTGTTTAAGTTGCTCGCCAATCAAAAGATCGACGTGGACATGATCGTTCAGAACGTTGGCGAAGAAAAGCGAGCCGACATCTCCTTTACAGTTCTAAACGAAGAACTAAAGAAGGCGACAGCCTGCGTTAAAGAGGCTGTCAATTTGCTAGGCGCGAAAGGCTTCACGGTTGACAACGAAGTTTCCAAGGTCAGCGTAGTTGGCTTGGGAATGGCCAAACAAACCGGTGTAGCTCAAAAAATGTTCCACGCCGTAGCTGATGCCGGTATCAACATTCAGATGATTACCACCAGCGAAATCAAGATCTCCGTCTTGGTCGCAAGGAACCAGTCGTTGGCAGCCCTACGAGCAGTGCACCAAGCCTTCAAGCTGGAAACTCCCCCCAGCGATGCGGCTCAGTGGACCGAGTTGCCGACTCGCAAGGTTTCCGAAACGGATGTCGAGAAGCTGCTTGGCGATCTGCAGGCCGCGGACATGGAGCAGTTGCGATTGAGTGACATTAGCTTGTCCGACAATCAAGCTCGGGTCACTTTGTCCGACGTACCAGACTCGCCCGGCTTAGCTGCCAAGGTATTCGATGCGGTTGCTTCGGCCGGTGTATTTGTCGACATGATCGTTCAGAGCTGCGATGGCTTCCAAGGCGCCACTAGTATCAGCTTTACAATTCCGCGATCGCAATATGAACAGTGCATGCAGGTTGTCGAAAGCTTGAAGAAAGAACATTCGATTCGGAATGTAACGGGTTGTCGCGAGATTGCCAAGTTGTCGGTGCGAGGCATTGGTTTGCGAAGTCACACTAGCGTGGCAATCGGTATGTTCGATGCATTAGCATCGGCTGGCGTGAACGTCGAAATGATCAATACCAGCGAGTTGAGCGTGAACGTGGTGGTAGCTAGCCAACATGGTCAGCGCGGCTTGGAGAGTTTGAAGCAGAAATTTTCTGAAAACCTGCAGTAATCACTGCGCTGCGAGGTTTGGCAGAGTAAACTCCAACTGTGTTTCCTCTGCGTTTCATTGATGCGTACTTGGCAACGATCCTCGCATGGCAGCTAACTTTTCCTCGCTAAGACGTCGCTTAGTTGTGCCACTGCTGGCTGCAAGCTCTGTAGCCGCAGTGGTCGTTGCGGTCGCCTCCTATTGGTTGGCCTCTGGTCGAGCTCAGGCGGAAGCTCGCGAGAAATTTGCAGCCATGGAGCGTGTAGTTCAGGAGAGCAACTTTCCGCTGACTCGAAACGTGCTCGACATGCTCGGCAAATTGACCGGCGCACTTTGGTTCAGCGTTGATGCTCAAGGCAATGTCTTGGATTACTCTTCTCCCGATGCCAACAACACGACATCGACGCCTTTGGCCACTCAGTTTTCATTAACTGATCTGCCGCAATCGAATCTGGATACATCTCCGAAGATTCTTGCGTTTGCTGGCAGGAACTATCAGGCGATGCGATTTGGCAACCTAGTCAATCGTCGCTCCGCCTCAACAGAGTCTGTTCGTGATGTTGTTGTACTAATCGATGATTCATTACGCGAACGAACGCTCTATCGCGCAGCAGCGCTGCCGCTTTTGACTGGACTTTCGACCATCGTCCTGTTGACCTCGATTGCATGGTTCATGACCGAACGATTAATTCAACGCATCGCCAGGCTGCAGCAAGAGGTCGATGGAATTGCTCGCGGCGATTTCCAACGCTTCATTCAGCCTGGGCCCGAGGATGAGTTGGGCTTGTTGTCGCAGTCGGTTCAGAAGATGGCCGAACAGCTCAATCAAATGTGGCAAGCTCTTCGACAGCGACATGGCCAGCAGTTATTGCACCAAATCTCCGGCGGTCTTGCTCACAACTTGCGAAACACATTGACCGGAGCCCGAATGGCTATCGAGCTGGTCCAGCGGCAGCTAAACAAAACGCAGCTTCACGAGAGTCGTAAGCCTAATGACTCGTACACAGGTGATAGTGCGAAAAATAGTAGATCCGCTGAGGTGAATGGGCTTGGAATCGCTGTCAGTCAGCTGGAGCAGGCCGAAGCCTACGTCCAGCGATTGCTACTGGTTTCGCGAGGCCAAGAGGCTAAGCCGCAGCCTGCCATCATTCGTGAGTGTTTAGAAGGTCTGCGGCCAGGTTTGGAGAATACGGCCGAACATCGAGGTGTAAGATTAAGCTGGCGGTATGCCGATTCGTTAGCTGCTTGCCAAGTGTCCGATGGACCGACGTTGATCGCTTCGGTTAGCAACTTGGTTTGGAATGCAATCGAAGCTGGGAAGACTGTTTCGCTGGCCGTAGAATTGAAATCTACAGATGTTTGTTTGATCACGATTGAAGATGATGGTCCAGGTCCACCCGATAATCTTCGCGATCAATTGTTCGATCCTTTTGTGACATCCAAATCGGAAGGGCTTGGCCTGGGTCTGCCGCTGGTGCGACGAGCGGCCGAGGCATTGAGCGGACAAGTACGGTGGCGTCGGCAAGAGGATCGCACAATCTTTGAGTTTAGTTTTCCAATCCTGAGCGAAGAGTTGAATAAGTGAATGTCCTTGTTGTCGATGATGAGCCATCCATCTGCTGGGGATTTCAGCAACTGCTAGGGCAAGAAGGATTTCACGTTCTAGTTGCTGGCTCGGCTGAAGCAGGCTTAGAACTGGCTCGAAAGAATGTGATCAATCTGGTGCTGCTGGATGTTCGGTTACCCGGCCTGAGCGGCTTAGAAGCACTGAAGAGCTTTCGGCAATCGACCAACGATGCGCCTGTTATCGTCATGACCGCGTTTGGAGATCTAGAAACTGCAGTAAAGGCAGTTGAACAAGGTGCATCCGACTATCTAAATAACCATTCTGCTTGGATGATGCGTTAAGCGTTTGTCAGCGAGCCTTGCGCAGGAGCCTGCCGAATTCTTCAACCACCGGAGCCGAACTGACCGAGTCGACGGCGACGCGCTGGCGGAGTTGCGAATTCAGGAAGAAACAGTACGAGTGTTGGTGCCAAGGCGAATAATGCAGCCTCATTGGCAGGTCGGCTGCGATGCAAAGTGTGTTTCATCAAATTGCACTTGTTGCTGATAGCGACTTATCCGTTTTGATCATCGGCGAAACAGGAACTGGCAAGGAACTGGTGGCGGAAGCGATCCATCGGCACAGTCGGCGTCGAGATAAGCCGTATGTGCCAGTGGCTCCAGTGACCTTCAATCCTTCATTGCTGGAAAGTGAACTGTTCGGACATGTTCGCGGAGCATTTACGGGAGCTTCGGAAGACCGTCCGGGTTTGTTCGAAGCTGCTCAGGGCGGAACAATTCTGTTGGATGAAATTGGTGATCTACCCATGGGATCACAGGTAAAGTTGCTACGAGTCCTTGAGCAACGCAGATTCTCACGGGTGGGTGAAATCCAAAGTCGACCTTGTGATGTTCGCATTCTGGCTGCTACTCACAAAGATCTGCAAAAGGGTGTGACGGACGGTACTTTTCGTGAGGACTTGCTTTATCGATTGAGCGGTATCACGCTAGAGCTACCGCCACTACGACATCGAGTCGAAGATATTGGTCCATTGATTGAGCATTTTTTAAACTTGATCGGCTATCCATGCGCTTCGGATGCCGTTGATGTACAGTTATTGGCTCAATTGCAAGCTCGGTCGTGGCCTGGAAACATTCGCGAACTTCGGAATGCTGTCGAGCGCGCGGCGGTGATCGCGCGAGGTCGCAAACTGGATATAAATGACTTTTCCCCGAATTCGATAACTTCCGCTGCCTCAGGATCCCATCAAGAAACGGCAGCTAAGGCTATCGAGTTGTGGTCGCAGCAGCAAATGACTGTTCAGTTAGCTCAAGGTGGACCTCAGCCAGGTGAGATGCCGCTCTATGAAAAGTTCCTTAGCATCACTGAGCCCGCGTTGTTTCGAGCTGTGTTGGAATCGGTCGGTGGTAATCGTTCAGCCGCAGCCGATGCACTCGGCTTGCATCGTGCTACACTTCGCGAACGACTGAAGCGTTATGGCATTGAATAACCTGAGAGATTGGTTGCAAACAGCGCGATGATTACCGTTGTAAAGCTTGGGAGGCAGCCTGTTAGATCTGCCAGATTTGTGCTCGCGCTGGCAGCGATTCGTGCAAGTCGAGCAACTATCTGGTCGTGTGCTGATGATTGTAGGTGGCGGCAATGTCGTCGAGGCGGTTAGGCATTATGACTTGATTCACCACTTGGACCAAATTGAATCGCACTGGTTATGTGTCGACCTGATGAACTCGACAGCTCAATTGCTGGCCCAACTATTGAAAAAAGTACCAGTATTAACTCAGCCAGCTCAACTAGAGAGTTGGCTCGTTGAGGAGAGTATCGCTTCGATTGCGGATTCCCAATTGGCTACGGCTGTCGTTGCTCCAGCAGCCTTTTACAATCGAGAGTTGCGATCAGAGAGCTTGCCGATAGGTTGGAGACAACCAGTGATGCGATTAGTGGATTGCTGGCTACTATTATCGGTGCAAAGCAGTTGATTCTGTTAAAGTCAACTGAGTCAAGCTCGGGTTCAGCGCCGCTACTTGACGAAACTTTTCAATCCCAGTGGGCGGGTAAGATTAGCTGGCGAATAGTGAATCTACGGTCTGAGAGATACGATTAGCGATTTCACTGGGTAGGTCTAAATCCATTGCTGCCGCCGTCTCCTCGATCTGTTCGGCTCGCTTTGCTCCACAAAGAGCAACAGTGATACCGGGCTGAGCTAACGTCCAGGCGATGACCAATTGCGATACTGTGCAGTTGAGTTTGGCTGGCAAACTTTCGAAGCTCATCGAGAAGCTTGTGAGCCTTCAGCCACTGCTCGCCTTGATAAACTGCGTAGGTCAATCGTCGGTCTTTGGGATCAAATTGATGGTCCCGCTGCATTTTGCCAGCCAGAAGTCCTTTCATGAGAACCCAGTAGCACGCGATGGCAATGTTCTGTTGTTGGCAATACTCACGCAACTCAGCAACGACTTCTTGTTGCAGCATGTTGAAGTAAGGTTGAACTGCAACAACAGGACACCGTGATTTGAACAGCTTCAACTGCTCGAGATTGACATTGGATACGCCCACGGCATCAACAAGGCCTACCGTTCGAAGCTCGGCGAGAGCATCGGCAGATTCCAAAATGGATACGTTTGGGTCAGGCGTGTGTAGATACATCAATTGAATACGTTCGACAGCCAATCGTTGTAGCGATTGTTTGGTTTTGCTGAATCAAGGTTTCAGGTCGCCCATCAATCACGCGATGACCAGCCGGATCGTAGTGAGTGCCAACCTTGGAAGCGACTACTACATTGTCTCTTTGCCGCCCCCTTGAGTGCGCGAGCCAAAAGATTATCTGACTGGCCGGAATATCCATAGCTATAGGCGGTAATCGAAGAAGTTGATACCACAATCGAAAGCGCGGTGAATCGTGTTTAAGCTGTCTTGATCGTTAACGCCCAACGAGGAAATTCCTGAAATAGGCCAACAACCGAGTGCTACTGTGCTAACTTCGTAGGAGCTATTGCCTAACCGTCTGTTTTCATCAACGTTTGCTTTAAGAAGACTCAGGTGGCATGATTGAAATTGCTGGACATCGCCGCGCGACTATCGTACCATCTTTCTGAATACTGAAAACGGCCGAAAGTTCTTCATTCATTCTTGCGAAGCGCGCATGAGGTCCCTACTTTGCCTCGACCAACCAGCAAACTCAGTTATTGCAAGCTGCCGATGAAAGTATGGCCAAGATTGAAGATTTGCTGGCAGGCTTCACTAGGGAGCAACTTCTTGGGCAATTCGAGTTTGAACATCGTGATCGCTCTGTGCGAGATGTCTTAGGCCATCTTTATCACTGGCACCTTTTGTTCAATTCGTGGTACAAATCCGGGATGTCGGGGAATACTCCCGTTATGCCTGCTGAGGGATTTACCTGGAAAACAACGCCACAATTAAACTCATTGATTTCATGAAAAGTGCCAGAAGGTCTTGTTGAGCACGATGAGAAAGAAGCTTCGACAGTCACACGAACAATTGCTTGAGTTGATGGAAATGCATTCGAATGTAGAATTGTTTTTCAAGCAATACTATCCGTGGACTGGCAGCACTTCTCTGGGATCTTATCTAACGTCTGCCACCTCCGCACATTACGCTTGGGCGCTAAAGGTTTTGAGAAAACACGAGAAGCATTGCAAGCAAACTTAATGGCTGGCTGCTTATGTCGCAGAATTCCAAGAAGCTCCATCGTATTGCCGCTGCCAATCAAGGCGTAGCGACCATACTACCGCTATTGAATTTGTTCCATCAGTTCCGCGGCTAGAAAGAATGATCCGATCGAAATGACCATGCCACCGGACGGACATTGCCCGAGAGCCTCCTGCCAGGCTTCAATGGGTGATTCGCACATCTGAATTTTTGAATCGGCCAGTTCGTACAATCCAGGTCTCTCAGCCAGTTTAACATGCTGTTCCTTATGCACTTGCCGAGCTAGATCAACTAAGTCTTGTGGCGGGACGGCTCTAGGGTTCTTCAAGAACGCTGTACAAATCAGTCGTTCACAGTTCGGTAGAAGCTGCTCAAGCATCGCTCGATAGTCTTTATCGCGACTGGACGCAAACACAATTACTCGGGGCGCATCGCCGAAATGATCATGAATCGCTTCCAAAGCTGCTGCAACCGAAGCTGGATTGTGAGCCGTATCGATGATTCGAAGTGGGTCCTTGCCAACGATCTGCAATCTGCCGGTAACTTTGGCGTTAGCGATTGCAGTTCGAGTAATCTGCGGATCAATCCTCCAGTTGGTGTTTTGAGCTAACCAGTTTAGTGCAGTGATTGCTCCAGAGAGATTTTGAGCTTGGTGTTTCCCCAACAGGTTGAGCTGCCACGGACTGTCGCCGAGTCGAAAATTGGCTGAATCAGCGGAAGTATAAACCACTGTTGAAAAGGGGCCTGCGGTCATTGCGGTATCGCTACCAGGCTTAGATGATTCGCGAGTGGTGGGATTCCACTGGTAGGAAAAATCGCGGTCAAGCTGCATTAGTAGGCTTCCATTTTGAGTAGCTACATCCACAAAGACTTCGCGAGCGTTTGGATGCAGCGCGGTTGATATGACCGGAACTCCGGGTTTGATGATTCCAGCCTTTTCTCCGGCAATCTCACGGATGGTAGAACCCAGTTGAGCTTGATGGTCAAGCGAGATTGAGGTGATCAAGGTGAGCAGTGGACTGCTTACGTTGGTGCTATCAAGGCGACCACCTAAGCCAACTTCCAAAACAGCGCATTGAGCGGACTGCTGAGCGAAGTAGAGCATGCCCATGGCAGTAGTGATTTCAAAAAACGTCGGTGGCCCCCATTCGCTTCTCTCTAGCGTTTCTGCCTGCACCATTACCTGACGAACCAAAGCGATGAAATCGGTTTCGCTACAGATTGCTCCGTTCATCTGAAAACGTTCTTCAACTTTCAACAGGTGAGGCGATGTGTACAGACCAACACGCATCCTGTTAGCTCGAAGACCTTCATAGATCAAGCTGGCAGTTGTACCTTTGCCTTTGGTCCCAGCAATATGGACGATCGGATATTGAGATTGAGGATTTCCCAGACGCTCCAACAGTGAACGCATGCGATCCAGGCGAAAATTCTGAGCGTTGTAGGGCGTTGGGCTACTTCGCTCGTAGTTGATACGATTGTAAAGTAGATCCAGAGCCAATTGATAGTTGGAAGAATCCATCAAACTTAGTAACTTGCAAGCGTGCGTGGCGTTCGTTTCGAGACCGGATTATGTTAGCTGGACGAAGTGAAATGTGCTACTGACCTCCAGCCCAAAATGAGTGGCCCTATATTCGCTGGTTGCTTCACGATAGATCTCCGAAACTACAATTTCCCATCACACCTGATGACACCTTACTCAGTCGCCCAAAGTACGCCAAATTCGACGTATTCGCCGATGGCAACATTCCCAATAACAGTAACGTCGTTCACCACTAATCTTCACGGATCGACAATGATGCAATCGGGCAGCCGAGCGGCAGCCTGCGAATCCAGCTAAGATTAGCTCGTCTGGTAATGCCACCAGCCCGAGCGGGCACTATGTAATCACATGATTGTTGCAGGACGACAGTCAGGCTAGAATGAATGATCACTTCCGCCTAAGCTTTTTTGCTTCTAACAATGAATGAAGAACCATGACCAAGAATCTTTCCGTTAATCAAGCTGTCGACCGGATTGACGTTTCTACTAACTTTGGTTTTTGCTCCGAGAATTGTGAGTGCCCAAGCGACTGATAAATTGGAGATTCGTGAGGCGGTTTACGGTGACTTACCTGATGGAAACAAGTCGGTTGTCACTGACAAGGTGGCCAAGCTAGTCAAAGAAAACAAGTTGAGTATTGAGGCCAGTAACGACCTGTTCGGCGATCCTGCGGAGCAGGTCGGCAAGAAGCTGATGGTCAAGTACACACTTGGCGGTAAAGATTTGGAAGCAACGGTTGAGGAGGGGGAGACTCTGCTGCTGCCTCTACCGAAACTGGTAGGCGAACTGAAGATTCTATCGGCCAAGTATGGCGATCTGCCCAACGGCGATAGTTCGGACGTATTGGAAACAGTTCGAAAGAGATTGAAAGACAATCGATTAGATATCATCGTCGACAACGATGTGCTCGGCGATCCAGCTCCCGGTGTCTTTAAGCGGTTGAGAGTTGAGTATCAGATCGGAGAAGTCAAGCTGGCTAAATCCGCCTACGAAGGCAATCGATTGGTGATTAAAGTTGCTACCAAGGAGGAAAAGAAGGAAGAGAAGAAAGAAGACAAAAAGGAAGAGGCCAAGGCCGTGATTGGAGTCCCGGCGATTAGGCTTGTTCCGGCAGGAAGATAAACCTCTCTCGCCTCGCACCTCGTAGTAGAGTTTCGGTCGCAGCCTTGATTGCGACCGACTCTATTGGCGGTTAGAGTTTGCTAAGGCTGATTCGATTACCGCTGTAAACAATTTAACGCTTACCTGGATTCTTCGTAGCCGCCTCCTTACCATCTGCCGTTCTCCGCCAGTAGTTCGCCAGAATCGATCCAGTGACGTTCATCAATGGGACAAAGATAATTGAAGCCAGCCCAACGGTGGCCAGCTTATCAAGACTCTTGGCGATCCCAATTCCCATCGAGCCATTTTGTGTTCCGACTTCAATTGCAACTGTCTTTGCATCGGTCAGACTCAGCCCCAACAGCCGGCCGCCCCAATACCCCAAAAAGTAACCCAGCGTGTTGTGCAGTAAGGCTGCTAGCAGAAGCAGTAGTCCGACTTCCTTTAAGTGATCGCTACCGTGAGCAGTTGTCACCAGCGTAAAAAACACGATTCCAGTCATACTCAGCATCGGCATCCATTGCTCAACTTCAGGGGACAATCGTGAGATTTGGTGATACAGGAATCCAAAGACAAAGGCTGCAGCAAAGAAGCCCATAATGCTATACGCTTGCATGGCTGCTTGGCTAAAGCCTTTCGATTCAAGCGTGCTCCATCCACCCAAGCCTAAGTAGCAGATCCAGACTAGACTAATCGCAATGATGACACCGACAGAGTATCGCAGCCTGCGGCTCTCCGCGCTCAGCCAGTCATGAACAAATGCTGCTAGGATCGGCACGATAACCATCTTGACGATATCTAGCGACATAGCAACCGCATCAACTTCAATAAAGGAAGACGCAAGCACTTTCATCCACATTGGCGTGAGTATTGGAGCTAACATGGTCGCTAAAGCAGTAATTGCAACTGACAGCGCGAGGTTCCCTCTAGCCAAAAACGTCATAACATTCGAAGCTAGACCGCTGGAACAACTGCCCTATTAGAATCACCCCCCGCAGCAATTTCGTCTGGAAACTGTAATAGTTTAGCCAGCGAGTATCCAAGCAGTGGCATAATCAAGAATTGGCATCCCAAACCTACCAGCACGGCATAGGGCATCTTGGCGATACTCGCAAAATCACGAATGCTCATCTGCGTTCCCATTCCAAACATGATCAATTGAACAACCACAAGTAGCAGCCAAGGATTGTTGAGGTCTAACTGACCGATCGACTTAAAGGAGATAGGTGACAGAAGAGCACTAAAGTTGGCAATCAAGATCCAAAAAGTAAATCGATAGCCGCGGAGCCTTCGCACGAACAGGCCGCAAGCAAATCCAGTGACCATTACTAATCCGCCAGATCGAAAGCATATCGACGAGTGGGATATGAAACCGATAAGGCACAATAGAAGTCCAAGCGCGAGCGGTCCAATGACGCTTGCGTATTGAAAGACATTTTTTCCAAGACTCTGATGCCGACTGTTCGCGGGATCATCGTACACTCGTCGACGGATGAGCTGATGAAGCTGTTCAACGAAACCGCTTAGTAGGCGACGCTGTCGCCAACTGCAGATGGTAGAGTATTGGAATCTTGCAAGCTGATTGAGGCAAGCACCTAACGAGATAGGCGGGTTCCACAAAATCTCTTGTAAAAACAACCCGCAAGTGTCCTATAGTGATTTTCAAGAATGCAAATCGGATGGGGTAAGCTGGAATCTCAGGTTAGGCGATCGGAAGCTTCCATGAATCCACTAAAGGGGCTTGTCCGAGAAATACGGTAAGTCAGCATAGGCCCGATCGCACCAGATCGCACTACTCAGCCCTTGAAAGCTCGATTATACTTTTTTGCTCTATTCCACCATACACAAACACAACTAAGGTACTCATGTCCACCGTAGTAGAAACGATACAACGCAGCGGAAAAACTGAAGGACCAAGGGAAATCGGAAGAGGCTATCGCGGCTCTGGAAGCACTGTTGGCTGAGGAACCCAACCACGTCCTCAGCCATCTGACCTTGGGGCGGCTGTACACCCTGGCTGCCAAATTCGATAAGGCGATCGAGCATGGGGTCAAGGCTTGTCAGCTGGAACCAAACGAGCCATTCAATTTCACGGCACTCAGTCTGACCTATCAGCGCACCTTTGCTGGCACTCAAGATCACAAATACATCACCTTGGCCGAAGACGCTCGCGATGAGGCTCGTCGACTAGAGTCGCTACGTTAAGCCATCTTAAGCTAACAGTTCCAAAGTACCACCCAAAGTGCCGCTCGAAGACAAGTTAATATTACTTGGACCGCAACCACGATCGGCAAAGCTTTGGGGTAAAAGCGAATGACCGTTACCGAACTTAAGAATATGGCAACGAAGAGCGTTAGTCCCGGGAATGGTAGCTGAGCCAGAAATCCTTCGTCAAAGCTTAGTAGTGCTACGCCGATTTGTGGATTAACCAAGTCGGTGAATCCGAAAAAATATGCCTTCAGCCACATTGGTATCACCGGGACGAACATCATCGGCAGAACCAGCCAAGTGGCTCGTCGAGTTCGAGAACATCCAAATAGCCAAGTCAGCATCACTACGGCGATGGCTAGTGACGATGAAAGCGACTGAATTTGAGAAATCGCGCACCAGGCAATTAGCAAAACGACCAACCATTTCAAACTGAACTGTTGGCCGGCTCGGCAACTATCTGCTACACCGCTCTGGAGATCACACGAAGTGACCATTGCGGCCGAGCTTGAATCTGGACTCTCGCTGGCTTGGTTTGTCATCAGTTCTTTCCAGCGGTTAGAGAGACCGAAGTCTAAGTCTAGTCATCCATCGTCAAGCGAATAGCGGCGACAACTTGCGACGTGCTCGGTAGTGCCGAGTATTCGTAAATTGGGTTGTAGCCGATATGCACATCTGGCTTCGAGACTAGCTGAGGTGGGCTGACAAATAGATTGAAGGTATCTGGGTTGGTCATCATTTCGCTAACAACCATTTGCCCAACGCTGCACGATCTGCCATCTTCTTGCACTACCACTAAGCGTCCAGTCTTCTCTATCGACTTGATCACTGTTTGGCGATCCCAAGGCTGAACGCTCCGCAGATCGATAACCTCAATAGACACTTCATCGGCTAGTTCCTCCGCAGCTTGCAACGATTGCTCGATGCAATTGCCCCAGCTAACTAAAGTCACATCTTCACCAGCTCGGCGAATTCTTGCGTAACCAATTCCCACTGGCGAAATCAGTTTGGGTGCATCCATTTGTTGTCTGAAAAGATGTTTCGGGATCAGAAACAGCACTGGATCTTCTGAGTGCATTGCGGTCCACAGCAGAGCCGTTGCGTCCTCTGGGCAGCTTGGTATCACAATACGAATTCCAGGGAAGTGCGCGAAGATCGCCTCGTTACACTGCGAATGCCAAACTGATCCGCCAGGCAGGTATGCTCCATAAGGTGCATAGAAAACCACGGGGCACTTCCATTGACCTTTAGATCGCCACCGCAACGTCACTAGATTCTGACTGATTTGATTCATCGCCGGAGCGACGAAATCGATGAACTGGAATTCAAATACAGGACGCATACCATAGCAAGCCATGCCAATCCCCACGCCTGCTATGGTCGCTTCAGCTAACGGTGAGTTGAAGACTCGCCCAGGGAATTCATTGGAGAGATTATTGGTTAAGCCAAAGACTCACCCTTGGGCGCCTCGATATCTTCACCGAAGAAAATGTAGCGATTATCCTCACGCAGACGCTGGCGAAAAAGTTCATTGACTGCGTCGACAATTCGCAGTTTTTCCACCGCCGGTTATTGGTGGTGAGGTGGTTCTGGGATATCGCCCCATAACTCGCTGAGCAAATCCTGAGGCGTCGGGTCGGGCTCAAGTTCGGCAGCTCGATACTCTTGATCCACCTGTTCGTTGATCTCAGTCTTGATCTGTTCCCATTGTTGGCTTGTTAGCTCCCCAGCTTCTATCAACTCCTGACTGTATAGTTGAATTGGGTCGCGGACTAGCATGGCATCGATTTCCGCCTGCGGTCGATAAACGCGATGATCATCACTACTGGTATGCGAGCACAATCGATCCAAGTCAGCGACGACAACTGTTGGACCTTGACCGTTACGAGCACGCTCGATCACCGGCTTCATTGCGTCATAGAGTCGATCGGGGTGTCTGGCATCGATGTTCAATACGAACTTCTCGCTGAAGACGCCAAGCTTAAAAGGGTTGAACTTAGACGTATTGGTACTGATACCATAGTTGTTGTCCTCGACGATAAAACAACAGGCAGCGTACGTTCAATCGCAAACGCGATGGCTTCGGCAACTTCACCTTGTCGACTTGCAGCGTCTCCCAGAGTAGCGATCGCGACATTGGGATGATTATTCCAACTGCATAGCCCATGCAACGCCGCAAGCTGGCAGAAGGTTAGCCCCAGTCGGTGTTGGGACGCTCCAGATGTTCCGCGCGCGATCCGAATAATGGCCGGGCATTTGACGACCACCGCTCGACGAGCCCACCTTGGCAAAGTAGGCACTTGCTAGTTCGGCATTGGTGATACCCTTGGCCAAAACCATAGCTCGGTCGCGGTAGTAGGGAAACAAGTAGTCGCCTGGCTGCATCAGTAGAGAAACTACGGCCAGCGATTCGTGCCCCATGCCAGCAACCTGAAACCACCCTTTACTTTGGCGCAGCAATACTCCCTCGCGGCGATCCCCCTCGCGACTAAGGTACATCAACTTCAGTAACTCGACGCGGTCATAGTTTCGCGATGCAAGTCCAGCAGTGCCATCTATCGCTAACGTTGACATTGTGCACGATTCCTCATGACGGAGTAAGACTGTAAGAAAGTGGTCACCGGGCCGTTGGTATTGTACATTGCGGCAAGGGGAAAGTGTAATCGTAACGCGCGATGCTAAGCTTGCCAGCTACTTTTCACGCAACACTTTCAACTGTTTGCGGGTTTCGGACAGGAAATATTCCCAATCCATGGCCGGGCCAGGATCCGACTTGTTCAACTGAATGTGAAAGTGCCCCAAGATTCCAGAAAATTTTTCCACTCCTCGTCACTCAGTAACCGATTCAAAACGGCTCCGTTTGCTGATCGTGGCGCATCGGCATTCATCTTAGGAAAGATATCGCACAAAGCGGCTGAGAGTTTGATTAAGGCATCATATTGCTGCGGAGTGAAGTCATACTGCACGTACTCTCGGTCGTGTATCTTGCCCCTTATCGGTTCAGGTCGCCTAGGCGCCAAAGCGTGGGGAAACGATCCGTGCCACGCACGAATGACGGAAAACTCAATTGAACCATGCCATCAGCGGTTTTTTTCGTACCACTCAGCTAGTACTTTGTCCGCTGAACTTGGTCCGTAACAGCCTATCCCGGCAATCTCGATACCGACACTGCGGTCATTGCTCTTCGTGGCATGCCATGCTCGTTCCTTAAGGTCCAACGTCTGATAGATCGTCCCATCGGCATCCAGTAAAAAATGAACACTTAATCCGCGGCGATCGTGGAGGATATAAAAACACTGCGTGCTGGTTCCACAAGCATCGAAGTGAAGCACGAACTGATCGACTTTGTCTTGAAGCATAGGTAACGTCCAGCCTCCGCCGCGAATCTGCTCCAACTGATCTGCCGTCCAAACTTCAGGAGTTGCCTCGTAACGCATGCCAAATCGGTCCGACTGTACTCCTGAGGCTTCGAAACAAATTCCAACTTTCCAGCCTTCATCTCCTCGACCATATCCTTCCATTTACGAGTCTCGAAGGACGAAAAGCGTCGCTGAGTGCGATAAGCATCAAAGCCATGCGGATCGAACCACAGCTTGACGGGAGTACCAATTCGGTAGAACTGGCCGCAGACCATGATCTCGTCGCCGTGGCGTGTCTGAAAGCCTAGTTGCTGCCCGAAGACAGAGACCGCCAAGATTGGACACAGCACCACTAAGAACAAGGAAGACAAGAGTAGTTTCACAGCTAACAACTTCATAGAACGAGGATGTACTCAAAGATCACCACACAGTAGCTTAATCGTCAACACTTCAAACGCTAAGGATATTGTCGGGGTCTACTGGCGTACGTTTGACACTATTGTAACTGCAGACCCCAGTGCAGTTGCCGGACAGATGCCTTCAGCTCAATTAGTTCACAAAACGATGCCTAGTCCTCAGGATGTATTCGACTGCGAATGAATGCGGCGACAGAGCAAGCGATACAAACCATTGCAGCCAACTGGACGCTTTGATTTAGAGGCAGTCTGTAAAGTTCTACCGCCAATAAAGTACATGCTAGTGGAGTGCGAGTCGCGCTTGCGAACATCGTCACCACCCAATCGCAGCCAGCAATGCAACCGGAAGCCCCAGGGGACCGGAGAGCACATTGCCCAGTGTTGCTCCCGTGAAGAACAGCGGAGTGGGCCTCACCGCCCTTAAGGCCGCTGCCCAATGTAATGCTGGTAAAGGTCAGTTTGTTCATCCAGCTCAACATTTCAGCACCGCCCTGAGTGAAGCTGGATACCAAACAAACTGCATCAGGCTTAGCTGGATTGGACTTCACACCCAAACCCAGATACTGATCCATTCCGGTCGACAAGACTAACAGGATTACTGCAAAGCCACCGATGGCGGGTCGTATGATGGGGTGAACCTTGAAACGAACGAAAGAGGCGTTTGACGCACTCGGTGAGAAAAAGAAATAGAAGGGTGGCTAAACCAAAGCAGACTCCCATTGGCAGCATGAGAAGCAGTGGACGTAGGCCGAATGCTATGTCGCTTGTCTGCAGTTGAAAGCTAGTGTGTCTAATTCCTAGGATGTTTGTGACCATGTCCGCACTCATCGCGCAAACGACGGCGAGCAGGAAAGATCGAACATGGCATAGCCGTAGTCCAACGACTTCGACGGCAAAAACTGCTGCCGTAAGAGGTGTTCCAAATACGGCCCCGAATCCGGCAGCGATTCCCGCTTGCAACAGGAATGCTCGACTTGATCCGGCGATCCGTGCTCGCAGCGCTATCCAACTTGCCAGGGATCCACCGATCTGAATGGCAGTCCCCTCACGCCCCGCGGAACCGCCCCCTAGATGTGTCAGTAACGTCCCCGCAAGTACCAACACGCTCATTCGTGGAGGTACCGTAGCAGGCACTTGGGTTGGCTCTTTACTCGCAGTCATGACGGGCATCAGCAAGCTCTGAATCTCTTGAAAAACTAAGCGGTTACCCGCTTCGCAACGTTGTCCAAACGTCCAATAGATCCAGCCCGACAAAAGTCCAGCCAAAGGGAAGAAGGTATAATAGCCATCCATGGCAGCCAGAATAGCTCGACGATTCGATCCAATGACCAAAGGAAAAACGCTACTGAACTGCCGACTGACAAGCTTAGGAATACCAAAGCGACACTCCACTTCAGCCCGATAGCACTGAGATAAGTGAAATGTTGCTTCATGCGTTTGGTCAATTGATCTTGGTTAAAAGTGCTTAATCAAACTGCAGATTCAAGTCAGCGCGGAGACCCTGTAGTAACCCAGTCGCTTCGCCATAGGCTTTCACTTTGCTGTTTCGCCTTTCGCTCGCTAACCTACATTGGAGCTATAACTGTGATGGTTTCTGGGTCAGATTTACCCCGTACACTTCTGAAATCTAGTTATTCAAATTAGAATTGTCGACTGATCCACTCTTGATCATCGCTCATTGAACTACTTTGCTGCACTAGAAAACACGTCAAGCCAATGCAACGAATCCAACTTCGAATACTCAGGCTAACTTTGGGCCTTTTCACTTTGGCGCTCTTAGTTGCGCCATGTATCGCGCAGAGCCCCGCAGTCCAAACCTCACAAGCTCAAACTGCCACGGTTCTAATTTCCCAGCAAGGGGCAGGTCTTGTTGAGCAGATTATCCGCGAGTTCTCAGAAGATCAAGACACGCTTAACCGCCGATACCGAGTGAAGCTTGATCAGCAGAACATGGAGCGACGTGCGGAGAACTTACAGCAATGGCTCCATAAGTTGCTGTCCGTCGAATTCGAATCGCTCGATCGCTCAGGCAAGCTTGATTATGTCTTGTTAAGGAACAAACTTGAATACCTGATCGCCAAACACGAACTGGACAAAGCGAGAGATCTCGCGGCTCAGGAGGCGTATATTCCATTTGCTGGTCCGATTATTGAGTTTTGCGTGAATCGAGAAAATATCGAACCGCTTCAATCCGAACAGCTCGCTGGAAAACTAGACTCCGTCGCTGCCTCGATAGAAAAGATTACCGGCAAAGTAAAGTCGGGCGAGGAGATTCCGGTTGCTCAGAAGTTGAAAGCTCTGCGGGCAGTTGAGTTGGTTAAGTCGTTGAAAAGTAACGTCAGTGAAGCGGATACCTTTTATCAAGGCTATGATCCAATCTACTCCTGGTGGTGCAAGAAACCTATCGAACGCTTGAAGACGGCCTTGGATCGTTACGCGACTTACTTTGCAGGATCGCGTCGTAGGGGTCCCCGAGTCAGATGTGGAGACGATCATTGGACAACCTATCGGAGCAGAAGGTATTGCGATTGAACTAAAGCACGAGTGGATTGCACACTCGCCAGAGGAATTGGTCAAGTTGGCAGAGCGAGAAATGGCCTGGTGCGAAGTTGAGATGCAAAAAGCTTCGACAGAACTTGGCTGTAAAGATTGGCGCGAAGCATTGGCCTTGGTTAAGCAGAAGCATGTTCAGCCCGGAGGCCAGCCGAAAATGATTCGTGATCTGGCCGAAGAGGCGATCGAATACATGAGAAAACACGATCTGGTGACCGTAACCGACATGGCTGCCAAGGGTTGGCGAATGACGATGATGAGTCCCGAACGCCAACGCGTGAATCCATACTTTCTTGGAGGTGAATCGATCATCGTTTCTTTCCCAACGGACACGATGACGCATGAAGAGAAACTGATGAGCCTGAAAAGCAATAACGAGCATTTCGCTCGCGCAACAGTGCATCACGAGCTGATTCCGGGACACCACTTGCAGTTTTACAGCTTGGCTCGCTTCCGGCCTTATCGCGGCATCTTTTCTACTCCGTTCTGGGTCGAAGGATGGGCGCTGCACTTCGAGATGCTCTTGTGGGACATGAATTTTGCTCGAGGTCCTGAAGACAAAATCGGCATGTTGTTTTGGCGAAAGCACCGTTGCGCGCGAATCATCTTTTCGCTGAACTACCACCTCGGCAAAATGACCCCAGCCGAGTGTGTCGAGTATCTGGTAGAGAACGTTGGTCACGAACGCTCGGCGGCCGCTGCAGAAGTTCGACGTTCGATCATGGGCGGATATGGACCGATGTATCAAGCAGCCTATATGCTGGGAGGCAAGCAGATTCGAAAAATACATCAAGAACTTGTAGCAACAGGAAAAATGAGCAACCGCGATTTCCATGATGCGATCTTGAAGGAACATGCGATGCCAATAGAACCTCTACGACATTTTCTTTCTGGCGGTGAACTTTACGGCTGATATGAAGGCGACCTGGCGCTTCGCTGAGTAATTCATGAGACATGAACTGGAGACGCAGGGTAGCCTCATGTTTGGTACCCTGACGTGATGGGGAGGCCTAACGCCTAAGGCTTAATCAGTTGCAGGACCTGGGACGCCAGTTGTTGCGGCGATGTATTGAAAGCTCGACGAAAATCAAGCTGTCGATTTTCCAGGCTGTACGGTTCAAATCCTCGCTGTCGTTGCAAGGTAATGAATTCGAAGTACTGTCTTGGCATTCGCTCGGACAGATAGTAGGTCAAGGCCCAAGACAGAGCATAGGCCTCGTGCGGATTACTGCGAAACAGATGATCGTTGATTACCAACTGCTGCAGTAGATCGCCAAGTTGAGCAGTATCCCCGTCGACTAATTTCAACACTTCAGTTGCTCGGCTTGGATAGAAGCGATCCACTGTACCGGTTCGGGCTGCGTTGCTGTCGTAAACCGCAGGAACTTCAAACATCGTGGCCAATCCCTTCCACAAACCACAACGGGTGCTCGAACAATCGTTCATGAACCCCTGTATTGTAGGCCAGTTGGTGTACGGCTTCGTGGACGATGGTGGCCTCGGTGGCCTGCCAATTGGTTGAGCTGCCAGCTGGAAGGTTGAATAGAATGCAGCGGTTGGTTCGTGGAACGTACATGCCTGCCAGATTCTCTCCGAGCGTTGCGCCACGCGTTTCACGGCTCGCAAACTTAGCGAATTCAACCCGATTAGGAGTCACGATAACAACCAGTGGGAAGTCAGGCATGCGCAGCGATAGCCCACGGGTTTCAAAGTACCGAACATAGCCGCTCAAGAGAGTCCTAAACCTGGACTCCCAGCGATTGGCTTGCCCGAGAGGAGTAGCGATGATGTAGGGGCCTGTAACGACCGTTTCGTAGTAGCTCCCAAGCTCCTGCTGAAGATGGGATCGAGCCTCGTTCATAGTGACGGGCTGAAAGTACTCTTCCAATAGTTGATGCTGGATGATCTCATGCTGTTCAAAGATTCGAATCTGACCAGTTGGTTCCAACAGTGCAGCGTCCAGGCTTCCCCAATGAATTGGCAAGCCCACATACTTTCCACTAGTGATTTCTACAATTATAGACTTTGGCGGTTGAGCTAGAGCGTTGCCACTTGAAATGAATAGTAGTAGAAGGCTGATTACTATGCGCATGGGGTTGTCGTAGAGACTTGAGGCTAACTGGTTAATGGCCATTGTCGGTTAATGGCTTTCAGCTTGAAGTCGCGAAAAAGTTGGCTTGATCCAACCACAAGAAAAGGCTGTCTTCAAAACTCAATTGAGTCCGGTCGCTTAAACTCTAAGATTCTGGGCCGCTGAAGTAGCCGCAACAGTGGAAGTTGCTAACATAAACTGCTCTATTAGAGATTGTTTCTGGAACGTTTGTAACGATTATGCGAGTTTCAACATGCTAAATTTCGCCAAAGTGAATTGGATGCCCTACAGCCTGATAGGGTTGTTTTTGCTGGCATCGTTATTGATATCGCTAAGCCCAACACATGCGAATGAACCCATCATCCAACAGACCGACGAAATCGGCGACAGTTGCACGAGTAAGAGCACTTTTGCGGCAACTTGAATCGGACGAATTGGCTAAGCGCGATGAGGCGGAGACGGAGTTGATCAAGCTTGGTCAAGCGTCTCTGAAGCTATTGCCAACCATCACACCCCAAACCTCTGGTGAGTTGAAAATCCGTCTTCAACGTATTCGGAAAGAATTGGAAACTTCGAATGTGGAGACATTCTTTGAAGCCAGCAAAGTTTCCCTTCAAGGAACCATGAAATTGAGCGAAGTGCTGGGTAAGCTCAAGGAGCAGACTGGCAATGTCATCAGGCTGCAAAGTGGTGAAGCGGCTGGCGATGTGGACGTTACAGTTGATTGGAAGGAGACTCCGTTTTTCGAGGCAGTCGATGATTTGATTATCGAGCGAAGCCTACGCCTGGTGGCCTTCGCGGCAACGGAGAGCGAGTTGATCTTGGCTCCTGCCAACGAAGCTGAAATGCCATCTCCCTGCATCACTGGTCCGTTTCGATTGGATGTTAGTGGCGTGGAATGCCAAAGAACTTTTGGAACACAACTAGACGGTGTTACTAGGGTCAGTATGGTGTTCTCATGGGAGCCAAGGCTTGATCCCGTGTTTATGCAAATCCCGATGAAGAGCGTGCTTGCAAAAAACCTCAGATGGGAAGAGATTCGAGCCTCCAATCCGAACGCTGCTCCCGAGATTCGACTCAACATCGGTGGTAGTTCGGCTCAAGTTGACGTACAGATGCAACGCATTGATCGCGAGATTCAGGAATTACAATCGTTAAGTGGTCAGTTGGTAATCTCGGTTCCAAGCGAGCGACATAAGTAACGAGTTCAAGAAGTTTGGAAATGGAAAGAGGCAGTCGCAGCGCCATGGCGATGTCGGAGTGACGCTAGAAGGCATGCAGCGTAATGGCAAGGTTTATGAAATGCGACTATTTGTTGAGTTTGGCGATTCGCAAGGCGCGTTGGACTCATTCCGTGGCTGGATTTTGTCCAACCATGCGTACATTCTGGATCCAACGAAAAGCAATTAGAAAATGTTGGCTATCAGACATACGGTGCTGGCGACAATGGCATCGGCGTTTCGTACATGTTCCAGCTTAACGGCGATTTGGATACTTATCGTTTGATTTACGAGTCTCCATCGTCGATTCGTAGGCAAACCATTAGCTACGAATTGAAAGATATTCCGTTACCGTAACTTTCTTGGTTGCTGCCTGCTACTCTTGGACAACTAGTGACTCTCTCGCTTTAGCACGCTGCGGAAAGACTCCCACGGCGTCAACGGCAGCCTTGAGTAGTCGCTTGCTATCGACCTCTTTGCCACCGCGTCGAAGAAGCTCCGAAACATAGAAGGTGGTTTGCGGTGACAAAGGCCCGCGTGCGGCCACTTGAGTCAGTATTTTGTCGGCGACATCCGTGGACCCCAATTGAAGCTGGATCCAAGCCGCAGTTGCAGCCACCTGTTCCAGTTCCGATGCTGCACGAAAATTGCGTTCAGCCAATTGGAGTGCACGACCACGCTTAGCTTCATCGCTACTTTCGATTAAGACAAGAGCCAGTTGATCGGCGACTTCCAAATCGTCTGGCTTCTCTCGATGCAGTACTGAAAGGAGTGATTCAGCTAGTTCGTTCTCACCAAGGTATCGTGCGGCAACACTACGAATCAAGGCAACCTCACGAATCTTTTTGATGGAGTCTGGCAATGTTTCAAACTTGGCCTTCACATCCTCTGCACGCTCGGCAAGTACAAGCCACTTGAAGTAGGATGTCCAACCTTTGTCGTCATCTTCCTTCTCTTCTATCGACCTTAGAAACCATTGCTCAACAGCCTGCTTGCTCTCCGGCTTTTTTGTCCAGTCCGTTGTATCAGCCAATAACTGAGCAATCGCCAATGTAGCACGAGGAAGTTTGAGGTCGGCTTCGCAAGCCTCTGACATCACTTGGTGGCCTTTTTCTAGATTTCCAGCCAGAATCAAGCTGCGTCCGTATCGCCATTTCGTCGTTAGGTCATCGGGCTTAAGTGCAATCAGTTTGTTGTACATCTGATCTACCTCAGTCCATTGTTTACGTGCTTCGGCAACAATCGCCCGTGCCTCAAGAAAGGTCGGCAGAACATACTTGAGACGAGACTTAGGAAAGGTCTCCCGATCCAGCAATCGCTGAGCATACAAAAGTTGCAACCAAGCATCGGTATAGCGGCCAGATCGTGCAGCTAGGATCCCCAGAGTCATGTAAACTTCCGCATCGTCCTGATGATCGCGTACATACTCTTCAAGCACCTTAATCGCGTCACCCATTCGATTGCTTACAACCAACAGCTTAGCCCAAAAGATCTCTACAGCTGGCAAGCTGTCCGTCTCTTGCAGGAGCTTCGAGTAAGCCTCCTTGAATGCCTTGTAGTCATTCGATGCAAACATCGGCATCAATGGCTTCAGCTTGGGAACAATCGCTTCGTCCAATTCCGGCACTAGTGCATCCGGGACGTTGATCTCACCTTTGGCATTAAGTTGAAGACCAATAATATCCGCGCAGGCCAAGCTGTTTGGCAAAGCCATAATCGACAATGAAATGACAGAAAGCAAAGCCCAACGATACATGGAACCCTCATCGGTGACTTTTAGTGAACTGTTTTGGCTAGAATCCGTTTCAACAAGGCCCAATTTCAATGCAGGCCGATTCCGTACTATCACTTGCACGCAGCGGTCTCTTGTTGGTGAAATCCCCAAGACTTCCTAGGCGACAGGTGGCTAAACGCGAAATCCGGCCCAATTGATCGCAGTTAAGTTTAGACTAGAATTGTTTTCAGGGGTTGATTTTAGCAACTGCCCAATTTGTTTTCGAAGACTGCTACGTCGTTTCCAAACAGAAGCCTAAGAAATCCGTGATAGGCGAGGCTAAATGTGACGACTAGGGAAACCCGCACCACTTTTCGCGATGGTTGCTTGCCGTCGCACCGAGGTTGTAGATGCCGAAACTACAGTGCCCCAAGTGTAAGCAGCCCATAGAAATCAAAGCCCTGCCGGCAGACAACAAGGTAAAATGCAGCAGTTGTTCGGCTGAGTTCACCTTAAAGGCACCAGTGAAAGCTGGCTCCTCCTCCACAGGTGCTGGCGGAAATCAACCAGCCGCTAAGCCAACGGCAAGTCAATCTGGTTCGGTGGCACAGCCTAGTGCAAAAGCTAGTCCTTCCGCTACGAAGCAAGCCTCAGCAAAGTCGACATCAACTGGAACTAATCCAGCGACAGCGGATCCTAACGATCCCTTCGCTTCACTGGACCTTAATACCATTGGTAAGGCCAAGCGTGTAGATTTAGGCGTGGCTCCCATTCCGACAGGTGTTGCCGAAAGTCCAGTTGGCAACAACGCTCCTTGGTTGGCGGAGAACAAGCCGGCCTATACGCCAATTTCTGAAAGTGAAGCATCTGCGATCGCCAACAATCCTTTTCAGGCTTCGGACGGTTCGAGATCTCCAGGACGCAAGAAATCCAATCTAGGAATGAACATCTTCGTGATCGTAGTTTTGCTTGCTATGGCTGGTGGTTCGCTTGCGGCTGCGATCATTGTAGCAATCAAGTAACTCGGCCATCTCAACGTCATGTGCAGCTAAGAACCGCTTTGCGCTTGACGCAATTGGTCGGCCAGAGAGGAAGCCAGATTGTCTTGCAAGTGTTTTTGAAGCATATCTCGCGTAGACTTAAACATCTTGTCGATCTGCAACTGTCCAGCTCGTGGAGGCGGATTAAGACTGATCTGTTCCAAAATCTGCCGTTCTAGTCGACTCAACTCATCATTCATTTCGTTGAAGTCCTTGAGCCGTCGCAGCTTTTCGACAAACTTCGCGGCCTCTTCGACCTTACCATTCTTAAGTAGTATCTTGGCACGAGCAGCGTACAAATTGCGAAGGCCGATTTGATCCAGAATCTTGCTTTGGAATCCACGTACGAGAGCTTCTGTCTGCAGTCGAAGCGTATCATCCAACAGCTCAGCTACATCAACCTCTCTCAAGCCTGGGATGAAAGGAAGCTTAGCAAGCACTGTATCGCCGCTCTTCACATACAACACCATGAGTGGCTGATTGAGTTGTACGGTGGTCGACGGATCAATGGGGGCTTGAGTAACCACGGGGGACGTCTCGGGTGGCTTCGGCTCTGGCGTTCCGGCCTCTTTCGCTTTCTGAACGGCTTCATCGTATTCCTTCTGAGCCTGTTCAATCGCCTTCTTGCGAGCCTCGGCCAATGCGGTGAATCGTTGAACGCGAATCTCGTCCGGCAAAACCTTAACCGGATCCTCGGGGTAGGGGATATTCAAGCGACCACGCCAGTCCGTTCGACCGATGTACTTGAATTCTTCGGTCAGAAAATCCTTCGTGTAGATGAAGCAGCCTGGTTGACTCTTGGATGTATTGCCGCGAACAACGACACGAATATCGCTATCCGCAACTGCTGGACGAACCCGCAATAAAATTCGGTGAGTTCGCTTGTTGGGCTTACCTTGAAGACCAGGACCTCCCGAATAGGTGTAGACGTTACACTTCATCTTGACCCCATCGCTGTTGATGATCGAAGCGTAGGTGAAGGTCAACGGTTGAAGCAAAATGGGAAGGCCATTTCGATCGTCGCGCCTTACAAACGGATGCAGGACATCACCAACCGAAATTCGCGCTGGATTAAGGTGACCATCTTCGCTATTGTCCAGAATCAGCCCACCCGCGCGATGCCGCAGGTCAGCCCACGCTGTTCCAGCTTCTTCAACTCGCGCCGTTGGTGCAAACGCTCGCTGCATTAAATGCGACGTTAAGTGCGGCAACTGAAGGAAGCTGGTAGTGCTTCCCGTAAAGAACGGCCCCATGTGCAGCATCGGGCAATCCAATTCACGCAGGGAGACTTGGAAATCATCTCCATGCATGGTGAAATTGACGAAGAAGATCTTGTCCTTCTCACTAAAGTAGCGGTCCGTTTGCCATGGCAAAGGCGACGGAATGACCCGAGTCTTTGTAAATCCTTCGGACCTGTAGCGCGGCAAGAAAGCCGCGCCGATTGCTTCAGTCTTGACCGAACTGATGATATTGTCATCCCCCTGGTCATCAACCTTTAGCTTAGCAAGCAGTTTTCCGGCAAGCGAATCTGCCTGAACACCAGCTTTTGATGCCGCTAGAGTCATGTTGGCGAAAGTCGTCGATGACACCATTATCTCTTGAACCGACTCAGCAGCAGCCTCAAATGACCGCACAGTCTTAGTTTCTGTCTTGGTCGTTGAAACAACCAACACATACTCATTGCGAGTTAGATCCGCAGGCTGAATACTCTCTAGACGACGAGTCGACTCACGAAGCAGTTGCGTCGGTGTCTCGGCAACATTGATTCGCCAGGTTGCCCGAAACGTCCTTTCCAATTCATCGACGAGATCGTTGATGGCTTTTGCCTGTGCAGCCTTGGAGACTGGAACCGACCCATCGAAGTGATACCAGATCTGAACATCGTATGGCGAGTACTCCCAAATCTTTACTTCCTGGCTACTTGCTCTAGGTGCGCAGGCCAGGAAAAAAGCAAAACTCGCCAGGGCAAGAAACGGCCGGAAGAAGTGCATCACTGAAAAATACCGATTCGAGTTGGTCATCAAAACACCTTTACTTTGTCGCGACTTTGATTCGCCAGTTCTTGATATTTTGATAAAGAGTTATCGGGTGGTTGTTCACACCCTCGATATTCTTTCTTACGACAAATCTGTCTGTCACTTGCCACAAAGGGAGCAAGGGCAAGTTGTAGTTCACGATGCGATGCATGTCTTGCATCGCGGTACGAACTTCCTTCCAGTTTCGAGCGGATCGAATTCGTTCCAATCCCTGAACAACAAAGGGACTATCGCTGGCTGCGATACCTTTACCTCCTAGCAATCTTTCGATATCCGTAGCTGGCTCCCACATTGTGGTCATTACGTAAATCAAGTCACAATCCTTGAGAGTTTCTGAATCAATATCCGTTGGCAACACTTTGGATTCTGCTGGAATTCCTATGATTTCCCATTGTTGGATCATCGCTTGCACGGCAACTCTCGCAAATTCAAAATCGGGTACTCCAATAATCAACTTCTTGAGTTCTGGTTTTGGCTTGCCCGCTTTTACTGACGCCGCTTCGAGTTCCTTTTCGGTAATCAGCACCAGAAGCTTAGCCAGTTGTGGGTTGTAGTCGACAGGCTCGATCGTCTTATCGACTGCATAGGCCAACGGATCAGATTCACCTTGACCAAGTGGAAAGGGCCCACTGACGAGGCGGCCATCTAGCGGATCGCTACTTTTGAGTAATTCGCCACGCAACATCTCTTGTCGATTGGTAGCATACATCAGCGCGCGTCGAAACTTTTCCTTGACCAGATACTCGTGCTTGGAAAGCGGGATCAGCATGTGCGTCGATGGCAATGCATAGGACATCGTTTGCAAGCGGGGTTCGCTGGCAAGTTTACGAGCATCCGAAGGATACAATTGATCAATCATATCCAGATCACCACGCATTAAATCATTGACGGCTTCCTTGGGATCTGTGTAGAAAATCTCAACAATCTCTTTGGGTAATCCAGAATTTTGGGCGGCTGGACGAAGCTTGAAGGATGCCTCATTACCTTGGATGACTGGTGGAGCGTAAGGCCCGGGGAGCGCGCCTGGTAGACTTGGATCATCCGGCAACGACCATTGCAGCAAAGCGTGAGGCAGAACATTCGGACTTTGCAAGTTAGCCGTTAGCTGAGTTCCACCGGCCGCTTCCACAGAAGCAAAAATTGCAGCCCAGGAAGGGTCGTATTGCTCCGATTCTGGATTTGCTTTATCGACTAGAATTTGAGCTAATCCAAACGCGTCCATCGATTTTTGAATCTTGGGGTCGATAGTCATCATCAACTGCTTGCGATCGTCAGAAAGCGAGTAGCTACCCAACGAAAACAGATAGTTGCCACCCTCAGTGCCTGTCTCGCGAAAGTAAAACAGTGGCTGATTGGAGAGAATCCCGGAACGACGGGCAGGCCAATCCACTAGACTACTTGGATCCATGGTTTTACCGCACCGTTGCATTACGCCTACACGAACTAGCGGATAGATCTTGTTGATCTCTTGCAATAATTGCCGACTAGCGTCCAAGTCTGGGAACATTGTTAAACTTACCGAGGCAGCTCGCTGAGCGTCACGATAGCGTTTATTCTTGAAATGCTCTTCAGCTTCAGCTTGTTTTGCGCGAGCCTGATTTTCGATTCTCTGCTTCCATTCCTTGACAACATCAATATCGCCATAGGTGTTCATCAGGCGAGTCAATAAGCTTCGCGCCGAACTCAGTTCTCCCTTCTTCTCGAGACTTTCAACAAGTTTTCGCGCGACGGTATTCATCGCGGCTAATGTTTCCTTCTCCTTGAAGTTCGGCGCAAGCTTCTTCAGCTCTTCAACGGCCGAAAGAGTCTGTTCCAACTGATTGCCTTGATAACTTGTAACCAAACTGGCCCAAAGAAACTCTTGACGCAGTTCCTTCAGCCTAGGGTAACTAGGATAAGCACGCATCATGAAACTAAGGTTCTGAAAGGCTCCTATAAAGTCCTTTTCCTTAAGTTTCTGCTGAGCGTCCTCCATCACCATGTCTTCGAAAAGTTCGATCCTGGCGATAGCCTTCCATGCGACTTCGTAGCGCCTCTCAGGGAATTTCATCAGCACGACAGGAATCCTTTCGGTTGGCTCGGGATTCTTGGGTATCTGTCGGTTTGGAAAGGCAATTGGCATAACTTTCCAAGGCCCCGTTCCACCGGAGGCTTCGTCCGTCAGGTGAATCAGGTCGAAGGGGCGTTGGTCGATGATTGGCCCATCCTCAACTTGCAACTCATCCTGCGCGCTGGCTCGCTCTGTTGTCGCTGTCAGCGCGACGTAGACGCAAAGGCTGGCCGCAAACGCTCTAGCAACCAACCCTATTACTTCAGCTAGACTTTTCGCGCAAGAGTGTTCAATCAAAATCACTGCTGAACTCCTGCACTAGAGCGTTGAGTTGGAATAGACGGAACGACCAAAATAGCACCTTCATCCGAACCGAGATACAGTCGGCCACCTTCTAGCAGTGGTGCCGTACTAAGCGGTTGGCCCAGAAGCAGGTCGCCTTTGATCTCTCCATTTGCCGGATCGATGTTCCAAACTTGACCATTGCGAGTAGATATCAGCAGCTTGTCGCCCGCGTTGGTGGGCTGACCAACAATCTGAGAGTTAGGAAATGCAGTCGACCATTTGACCTTTCCCTCAGCATCGAATGCAATGAGCTTCTCGTTGGTTTGCAGCAAGCCAAATTCTTGTCCACTGAAAGGTCCGGAAACTAGTTTACCTTCCAGCGCAACCCCCTTACCGGCGACCAAGTTAGTTGCATTGAACATGACCAATTCGTCGGCTGCACCAGTTGCCCTCACTCCCGCAACGGCGCCACCTACCAAGGCCAATGGCCCCACCAACGTTGTCTCCAGCGCTTCGTCCGATAACATGCGTAGGCTGTCTTTCGTATCCAATCGAACAATGCGATTCATGTCGCTAGCGATCACGATCGATCGCGACTCTGGCAGGTAGATTGGACGATTCCACTTCACCTTAGCATTGGGTTTCAATGCTGGTTGATAAGGAGGACCGACCAGCGAACCAGTTGATGGATCGAACATGACAAGCTGTCCGCTATCCAATCCAACAACAACCTTATCGCCTGCAATGATCCCGTCACAGCTTGGTACGGCGGAGCCTAAAGGCACAGACATTACGCGGAATGGCGAAGCCCCCTCGCTGTAGTAGCCAAATTGTAGCGTCGGATCGATTAAGCAGTATGGCTTGCGTAGGAGTGATCCAAATCGGATTGGCAAACCATTTCATGCCGCCATCGCTTGAAGGAACCTTCGCGCTGGAGACGATTGGCTTGCCTGTAACCGCGTAGTAATTCCCCGAGGAAGTGACGGCACCGAAGCCGTCCTGCCTTTTGGTCATCATGGTTGATTGGTTCGCCAAGGTCCAGTCTCCAAATCTCCTTTTCTTCGACTCCATCAGCTAGACTGGCGGCAATTCTCACGCCTTGGTTACCACGCAGCTTTCTTGCAGAGATTAGCGTCTTCCCCAATAACTGCATCGGAGCAACAAACTGCGCACCATCAAAGAAACTTGGACCTTGCTTCAACGTGCCGGTCGAAACTTGAAGGTCGTATCTCGCTAGCCGTTTTTCAGCAATCCAAACACGGTTCTGACTAAAGCAGTTCCAAGAGTACTGTGGTTTGTCCAAGTTTTTGGCTATGGAGGCCAACGTCGAAACCTTGTTTTTGTCACTATTTGGCTCGACATCCAGAACTTTCGTTTGCCCTAAATCTGTTTGAACCAACAATCTAGTCCGGTCTCCATTTGGCGGCGCAATGATGTTGCCGGCCATCTCAATGTGATCTTGAGCAAACTTGAGGCCATCGTTGCCTGGTTGCAAAATGCGAACTCGGGCTTGTTCGTTGCTGATGTTCTCAAAGATAAACAAAATGCCTTGAGTAATCGTTGGCGGAACCTTGATCGATCCCGAACGATGGCCCAAATAGAATACCTCCGAACACGATCCATTCTGCCTATCAATGACATAAAGATTACTGTGGTCGGCAGGCAGATAGATCTGTCTTCGACCAGCTATCACGCCCGGGCCTACACTAAGATTTTGCGGCATCTTCTTCGACCACTTCGTTTGGCCACTGACGGAATCCAGGCTGTAGAGCATCCCTGAATAGGTGGCCACAATGACGTCTTCCTTTTCAACCGCTGGAGTCAATATCGGCTCTGTGAAGTCGACACTCCATTTGCTTTGACCTGTATCACCAGCCAAGCGATGCAACTTACCCGCCTCAGCCTCGGCAACCAAAACATCAGAACTGGGAGACTCCTCCAGTCGAACGGGATGAGTGTCTAGTGCCAAGCCGACGAACTTGTTCCAAAGAACTTCACCGGTAGAGGCATTGATCGCGTACACCGATCCCTTGACCTTGTAGTAGATGACCTGACCTTCCAACTCAGTAATCGTCGAACCGTCGCGATGCGCGAACATAAAGGGACGAGCATTTCGGCGGGCGACTCAGTAATAAACTTGGTGGCAGGGCCAACATCCTTGACCAATTGTCGCTGAATGTCCGAGGCTTGACGGACTCGCTTTACCACTTCCTCGTTGGTTTCGAGCACGGGGTGTTTGATCAAGAGTTCTTTACGAACTTCGTAGGACTTTATTACATCTTTGGCCTCCAACAACGTATCGATCTGTTGAATCGCCAAAACAAGTTCTTCGTCACGCCGAATTTCTTTCAGAATGCGCGCGCGACTCTCTTCGATCTTGAGCAGTGTGGGAGCTTGTTGACTGCGCTGAGTTGGCCCCGACATATTTTGAATCATTGATCAGCGCCATCAACTTGTCCATATCGACCATCAACTCCTTGCGTTGATCGGTCTGCTTCGTCGAGTCCATGCGAATGGCAAACTTCTCAGCCAGTGAAATCAAGGCTCCAGCCAAATCAGCCGACTGTTCAGACAGTGAGGTTTCGTCGACAATCACCGGCAATTGCTCTTCAGCTTTCTTCAAGGCGGCAACTGGATTGCCGTCAACTTCTTTGCGAATCGCCGAGAGAACTTGGCGAACCCTAGCGTAGGAAGATTTTTCATGACTAGGCCAACCCGTAGCAAAGGTCTGGTACAAACCGATCGAGGAGTCGTAGTTCCGCTGTTCGTAAGCTTCATCGGCTGACTTCAGCGCAGTTTCTGCGTTACCCGAGTTCATCCAGTTCCAAAGCAAAAAGCCGACGATGGCCAAAATCCCCAGAATCACCGCCACACCCAGAATGCGGAATGAGTCCCACGGATTGGCTCCAGCACGGGCAATCGAAACAGACTTGGGCTTTGAGGAACTGCCAGAGCCTCGGCTGCGTGGCGGCGCGGGACGAGAATCGAATGCAAACGGTGTTGCCGGCTCTGCAGCCGGAATAGCTTCTACCGCCTCTACGGTTTCAATAATTGGTTCAGCATCTTCGATCACATCCACCGGCTCGACACCCACGATCTCCTCGACCTCGTCCACGACGATCTCAGCCGAGTTGGAGGCTGGCGCGAACCCAGTTCATCAACGGGCGGTGCGCTAGCAGGCCCCGTCGAATGGGGCGTATCTGTTTTCTGTGCGGAAAGCTCGGCAACTAACTTGGTTGCTTGAAACTTGGTCAAGTGACCATTGTCCACCAACAGCTTTGCCAATAGCTCTGGAGAAAGCTTCACTTTGCTTTCTGCGACCTGCCTTCGCAGCTCCAGGATCACGTCATCGGAAAGAAGCTGCTTGGACGTCCAGAAGTTCAATAAACTTGATCGCAAGAGGTTGCATCAAAGCTGTCCTGTTCCATCGAGAAAAACTAGAGCTTGGAGCGAGTAAAAACGAATCGCGTCAGTGCTTTTCGAACTACTGAATTGGCAATGCTGATAAGCAACAAATCGACTCGACGCTGTTGAGTCGATACGATCAGACTGAATGCGAGGCGAATGTCTCGTAGCCAATTCAATCATTTTAAAGACAAGCGATACCGATTGGGAATTCGATTGCGAGTTCGATTCGCGATCATCGCTAAGGGCAAAAGTGCGGCTTCAAAACCATTTCGAAATCGCAAGATTCCGAGCCAGTTGCCCGTACGATGAAAGCGATTGCAATCACCAAAATTACCTATTTCAAAATGATAACCAGCAATTGATCAGTGTGCAGCCAAACCAACCCATTTACTGCTTGTTTTTGCTGGAAAAAGACAGATTGCCCCCGCTATTCGGTTTTGGCAATTTGCGATAATTCTACTTACCAACGACCTGCTGGAATCCTGCCGCCCCAGGCTGAGACTCAAAGTCCGTTTTGGCGTTTCTTGAGCGAACCGTAACCGTTGCTCGACATCTGCTCCTGCCCAAGCTTGAACATTCGTTTATTGAACTAAGGTGAGCATGAGTAGCTCGGATTCTCGATTCCTAGCGCAAGCGTATTGGGACCAGATTATCCCCTTCGCCTACCTCGTTGGAGTTCGATAGAACTGCTCAATCACAACGAACTCGAATCCGCTACTTGTTGGACGAGACTCGAAAACCGTTTTGGCAACCTCCTTAGCCGTTTTCTTGCCTTTACTGGTGTAGTAGACCTTCTCCGCAACAGCCAGCTTTTCTTCCAGCTCCTTGGGAATGAACTTGATGATCATGCGCCCTTGAGTCTTTACGCCGGCTTGACTTAGCAACTGAGAATCGTATTGCTTGAGCGGATTCTCGGTCCGCCACATAAAGAAGAGCCGACGCGATTTGTTTTCGTCTTCAGAGGTTCCACTACGCTTCTTGGGTGATTTTGAAACGTTGGACGCGTAGTCAACTGTGGTACTTCCCCCGATACAGGCCAATTCGATGTTGTAAAAGTCGATCTGCTCGGCGTAAGGCTTCAATCCTTTTGCTTGAAACTTGAGTTCCCAACGTTCGTAACGCGGAATGATGTCGTCGCCTTCGCCTAACGGTCCGGGCGGGCGACTATCACCCTTGCCGTTTTTGCCTTGAACCGAACTATCCGAGTCCGAGTTGATTGTGTCGATAGATGCAGCCACAGTAGTTGCTGCATCCGTTACTGCTTCTAGCGATTTTTCTAGTGTTGGCTCTGCGAGTACTTCCGAGTCCTCCGCACCAGGCGGATCAATATCGCGCTCGAACCTGCGGCATGGTCGCCTCGACCTGCATAGTTTTCTTCTTCAACCTTGATCCCCTCCACTCGGGACCACGTTAGTTTTTGGGAGGCCCAGAATACGAACAGCACCGTCACAAGTCCGCCAATAATGATGAGCAGCGACATCAGAAGGCTGGCGACAGTGTCGACCTTCTGTGTTCGCATACCCACGTTTTCAACTCGGCTTTGATTCACAGAACTCAATTGTTTTTAATACCTAACCCAGTCAATACTCAGGGAAGTGCTTCCCAATGCTGCCGTTTAGTGTTTAGCAATGCCGTTTAACGTTTAGCACTGCCGTTCAATGTTTCGCACTGCCTTTTAATGTTTTAGATCGGCTCAGTGGCTTAACGATCCAAGAAAATGTAGTCAGGCTTTAGGCCCAAGTACCATTCTTTCCAATACTTTGATCGCTGTTGATCGCTGTTGATCCGTCGGCTCAGCGTTCCGAATGTGAACAATATCCAATTGCCGACTGAGCAACCGCAAGCTCTCTTCGGCCAACTTGGGAACATAAGGATCCTTGTCCGTCAAAGCGTAAATCAAGTCAGGAACGACGGAAAGATCCTCGCTCCTCCCCAAAAGTCGAGCAGACAAACGTCTTGCGACGGCGTTGGTTCCGTCGAGCAATCGAGTCAGTCGAGCAATCTGTTGACCCCGCTCCTGAGGATTCTTGCTAAGTACCATGTTGTTGGCCAACATGCTTTCCCCAACATAATTCTTTTCATCCTCCATCAAGCTGAGCAGGTTTTCAACTGAGTTATCTTTGTTACTGACAACCTTATCGCCCACCATGCGAATACTGGTCAAGTCTCGCGGCAACTCTCCTTGACCGAAGGAAGTGCCCTCTTCGAGCTTGCCAATTGCCTTTTGCGTGCTTCGAATCAAAACCAAAACTGCAAAACAAGTATCAATGTCTGGCATGGCTGCAATTTGACCAGCCCATGAACCGTCTGGCTTTTGTGTTCTGGCGAACTCTTCTACCACTTGATTGTACCAAGGCGGACTCTTTTGCTGCTTGCCATCGTAAACCTCTTTCAGGCTCTCGTAGCGCTCCTGACCATAACGCCAGTAGTAGTACCACTCGGCACTGTGTGGTGGGCTATTGTTCTGGTAGTTGATTGCCCGCTTGATCACGTCCTCAACTTCATCGCGCTTGATCGTCGGCTTGGCATCGTTCTTGGACTTCACCAGATTGTCTACACGCTCGAAGGCCTTCGGGATTCCGTCGTCGTCTTTACCGCGAGTTCCAAACAGCTTGAGCTGATCGCAAGCCAGCATCAGTCCGCATATCCCAGCAGTACCTAGCGACTTCGAGACACTTTGCTGCGCAACCAACGTGCCTTGCCCTAGTACGCCCTGGTAGCCCCACGAACCACTTGGATCTTGTGTCGCACGAAGGTAGCGAATACAGGCTTCTAAATTAGGAGTTGGGGTAGTTATGCCCACTTGATTGAGCGACCAAGTTCCCAGCATCGCATACTGTACTTGCGAAGTGTCACCCGTGGTCCGGTCCAGATAGCCATAACCACCGTTGGACTTTTGGATCCGGATAAACCAGTCCCGCGCACCCTCCAGCAGTGGCCGGTAAACTTCTGGATTCACAGCAGCCAACAGCAAACAAGCAACCGATGTATCGTATACGATGTGAGTATCCGCATTGCCTCGAAGCGCCGATTGAATGCAGTTCTGAGCGACTCCGATCCCCTGCTTAACCCTTGGGTGATCCGGATCGCCTGTTACTTTGAGAATCGTATAGGCGGTTAAGCAGGTCGCTCCAATTTGGTAGCCGCCTGAGGGTGGTGTCTTCTCAAGAAACGCGATCGCCTGATTGACCATCGCCTGCACTTTGGGATGGTCGGGATGGTATTGAGCATGAATCGGCAAGGCATGGTTCGATGCCAAGCCGAACAACAAAAAATAGATGACTGACCGCGTGCTAAGTACATTCATTGTTCGCAGCCCGTGTTACGAAAAGGACAAGCTCGATGCATCACTGGTGGTCGCAAGGCGCGCGAACATCAAGCCAGCCGTTCTAGTATTCCACATCCGATGCCAGCTTTGAAGAGTCATTCGTAGCGATTCTGCTAGATTTTCCGCAAACTGCCTCCGAATTCCACATCAAAATCAGCCAAAAACCAACCAGGCGTTGACAGCCAAGCGTATGGTCAATAGCATGGCACTCTGTTGAGCAAGTGGAGTTGTACCCCAATTGGCTCACGAAACATTTCAAGATAAAAACGACTACATCCAAGTTGATGACGTTGGCGAAATGGGCTGTATTCAGATGCCCGAGCGTGACAACAGACGGTGTAAAGACCTCAAAAGAAACTTTAGGGAGGCCAGGTAGCTCAGTTGGTAGAGCAACGGACTGAAAATCCGTGTGTCGCCGGTTCGATCCCGGCCCTGGCCACTTTCGCGGTCTCAGATCGCGAGACGGTGGGCTGCTAACCTATCGTGAAAAGAATGACCCGCTCCCATGCGGCTTGAACTTTCAATTGGGAGCGGGTTTTTTTTGAAGATTTTCGGGCATGTCCGCTGTGTCCCTTTATCTCAGCCCCAATTTGCTCGTACACCCACCAAAGTGCTGTGTTCCCCACGTCCTAGAACCTCCCCGTTCGGTCTCGCAATCTCAATCTTCCTTAGGCTCAAATAAACGCGAAAAACGTTCTGTCCGAAAAAAGTTGGGCATGAAATGCTCACGTTGTGACACAAGAAAATCTTTCCTGCGTTGGATTTGTGGAATCCAATCAGATGCCATTTTCATTTCAGGATCTTCCCGCAGATACGCCACTGCAAAATCGCAGGCTTCTGCCTGGATTTGAAAAAGTTCGAGTTTCTTCCTGCCTTCTAACCATAACTTTATCTTTTCGATTTTTTTCTCTTCCGTTGCGGAACCGTAAATACAACCTTCCAACTTGTAGAAGAGCTTTGTGTTTGTCACCTCAACTCGCAGAAAACCATCCGAAATGGAACTTGAGACGAGCAATAAGCACGCTTCACCGACAGTGAAATTTCGAACACCTCCGCCATCGTTCACCGAGAGCGTCGTACAGTAGGAAGTATTGTCCATACCATCAACACATTTCCAAAACGAATCTAGATCCATGTTTTCCGAAAGATGCCGGAAATATTTGTGGCATCGTTCGTACTCCGGCCAATCGAATCTAGCTGGAAAGATCACCTTCTTGCTGCCGTTCAATGATGGAGTAGCATTGCGACAAACCAACTTTTCAACGACATCATTCTGTCCAAAAGCAAAAGCTGGATACATAGCGATCGCCAAGAAAACACCCGCTAAACTAATCAATACATTTTGGCAACTTCGGCGCATATTGTTCATCAAACCTATAATTATGAAAGTCATCTGGCTTACGAGAGTACGATTGCACCTCTTCTATTAATCTAAATCCGGTAACAATCCGATTCTTGCCGTGCTCTCCCCAATTCATCTTAACAAAAAGGTAGCGTCTTTTTTCATCTCTTCCTACAAAAATTACATATGATCCTTCACTACCGACTCCATCTTGAGGAGAGAATCTATGATTCTTCATTCGGACACGATCCCCAGGCAAGAACTGCCTATCGGGGACACAGCACTTTAATGAGGGAAGAAGAATTTCCCCGAAAGTTTGGAAAATTATTGTAAGGTTTTGAATCGAGCTCCGTCTACCAATTCGTGCAGTTCTTGATTCCAGCTCTGCGGCGTTCGCGTAACAGCGTGCGTTCGGGCAATGGTAATCGACAGTGCGTACAATTTGGCAAAGGTGGCGAAGATGACTAGGTTGACTCGCGAGCAACTATTCACTCCAGACGAACAGGCGATCGTGCATGTGATGAATCGGGCAGTTCGGCGTTGCTTCCTGATGGGGCAAGATGAGTTCACCGGTCGCAACTACGACTATCGCAAGGTCTGGATTGAGGGCCGCATCGAGCATCTGGCCAAATACTTTGGAATCGATGTCTTGACCTATTCGATTCTTTCGAATCACTTTCACCTCGTTTTGCGTCAAAGGCCGGATGTGGTTAAAACGTGGGATGATACCGAGGTAGCTAGGCGTTGGTTGATGATCTGTCCTAAGAAAAAGAACAAGGATGGCTCGCCGAAAGAGCCCACCGAGCCGCAGCTCAATTCCATTCGCAACGATCCTGTTCAGGTTGCCGAAATTCGCTCGCGACTGAGCGATATTTCGTGGTGGATGAGGCTGATGTGTCAGACAATTGCTCAGCGCATTAATGCTGAAGATGAGGCGACCGGGAAGGTGTGGGAGAGTCGCTTCAAAGCTGTCCGGCTTCTTGATGAATCTGCGCTGTTAGCCTGTTCAGCCTATGTTGATCTGAATCCAATTCGAGCAGCTATGGCCGAGACGCTTGAGCAGAGCGACTTCACTTCGATCCAGCGCCGCATTCAGGCTCTGAAGCAGCAGATTGAAGACGAGTGTTTGAATCCGACTGCGGCTGCTGCATCTGAAGCCAGTGCAAGCACATCGATTGATCATGATATGAAGGCCGTTTCATCGGATAACCAGCAGAAAGAGAAAGCTTCGCAGCTAAGGAATCGCAGTCTTGCGCCGATTCACTTAGACGAGTTGCGAGACGCGTTGCAAATACTGCCGAGCACATCGGGCTTTCGATGCAGTGATAGAGGCTTCCTGAACATGAGCGCAGTCGAATACATCGAGCTGCTTGATTGGTTGGCTCGACAAGTTGTACCAGGCAAACGAGGATCAACACCGGAAGATGCTCCGGCGGTTTTTGATCGACTGGGGCTTGGCATGTCAGCCGAAACATTCTGTGAGTTGGTTGCCAACTTCGGAAAGCTGTTCAAGATCGTGGCAGGCAAGCCGCATGTCATCGACGCTCATCGCGGCGTTCGTCGCCCCAAACGCTTCAAGCTCAGCCCGCAAGCCCGCCAGTTGCTCGAGGTCTAGAACATTCGCGCAAAAACGCCCCGAACTTCAATGTACTCTTAATCCTTGGCTTCACAGCGTCTCATACAAGGCAATCGTCCGCGCGACGATATCTAATTCCGTGTTCCGAGGTCCCACCTTAGCGGTGCTGGGCTAAATACGGATCTGTCTCAGTCGCTCTTTTGATTCCCTCCACTAACCAGAGCTAATCGCACACCTCACTAAAGTGCTGTGTCCCCATACTTCCCCCTTCGCGGAAATGGAAGGCAAGCGAAAGCGTTATCGTCGATTCATAGATCTGAGGGAAAGCCTCCAGTAGCCGCACTCGATTCGCTCGCTGATCTTCTGGAAGACGGGAAATGAAATTCGCGAGCTCTTGAAGCGTGTTTATCTCGGCCTGACTCAGATTGTCAGGCAGCAAAATCAGCTCTACCGATGAATCGCCGACTGATGCCATAGCTGAGTGCGCGCACTTTTGCGCGCAGCTTCCATCAAAAACGGCCGTTTTTGCTGCATTTCCTTGGTTTTCATTGTGATTTTGGGAGACTGAATTTCGGACTGAAAATCCGTGTGTCGCCGGTTCGATCCCGGCCCTGGCCACTCCTTATTTCTACCGCGATCCTGGAACTTTCTAAATTGTTTCGGGTGGCTTGCGCCGTCAGTCCATTTGGTCGATTCTGCTTCAGGGCCTTTAGTCGGATTTAACCATTTCGGATACTTCCTCGCACGCAGCGATCCTTACAGTTGGCAGCGAGCGGCGACTGCGCAGATTCCCCAACATGCCATCGTGAAAGTGGCATCGTGGCATCGCGTTGATAACGTCAATCGCTCTCCCAGTCGCACCATGGTCGACTCTGGGCTAAAGCCTGTCCCATCAACGCCAAGACTGACATGCAATTTCTCGAGCCTGTCAATCCTGAGAATCCATGTCAAGGATTCCAACTATCTTCCAGCAGCGCATGAGAAGAAAAGGCTGATTCGCGGTAGACACAGCATTGAGTTGCCCGTGCACATTGAAGAATCTTTGCAAAGATGATTCGACGAATAACCCCAATGCATCTCCGAAAGTTGTATGGTGCAACAGAGAGTTGCTCTGAGTTCTTCGCGACTTAGCTTATCCAGCACTATCCAGCTATCAGCCGCTCTTCAAGTCAAGTTCGGCAGAAAGCATCTAGGCAGGGCCACTGCGAAAAGAAAGCGGCGAGAGTCGCCCCAAAACGCTACGTAAGTCCTTACAGAATAGGGACTTGGCAAGACGACTCACGCAGAGTCGTGAGAAGTCAAAAGTACACCCAACTTGATTCGAACAAGTAACCTTCGGTTCCGTAGACCGATGCTCTATCCAATTGAGCTATGGGTGCAAAACGCTGGTCAGATTTTAGCGAAGGGGAACCGGGGGGTCAACCGCTGACTGATCACAAAGCGCTAAGTATAAACTGGACTCACCGAAACAGCACAAGGTCTGTTCCATGAGGAAGCGCTAAGTGAAATTGATCGTCGACCTACATCCCTAAGTTTTCGTTTTGAAGTTGTGCTATTTGGATTTAGGGCGATTTAGGGCCGATGGCCTGGCACAACCTCTGCCATTGTCGAAGACACCCGAACATAAGAATTCCGAGGTTTCGGGCCCGAAGGGTCGACACACTACATGGATGTATCGTCACCGTCGGGGCTAAATGCTCGAGCGGCCTCAAAACCGGGGCTTGTCAGCGCTTGTCAGCCCCGGCGTAAGAGTATGTAGGCACTTCGTGCCCAATAGCGCAACTTCAAAAAGTGTTAGCGATGGCCTTCAGCGCTCGCTTACACTACTTGGTGAAGACTATAGCCATATTGATTTTGGCGTCGTTTTGGATGAAGTCTTCGACTCTTAGCGCTGAACTCGGGCTGAACCGCCCTTGGAAAGCGCTTCAACTTCAGGCAACTTTGCCATCGTGACGTCGCCAACAAAGGTGGTTAGCAATGCGCCGTGAGCCCAGCCAAGTCGCAGAGCCTCCTCTGGCGACTTACCCGCCAGCATGCCATAAATCAGTCCTGCTGCAAAGCCATCGCCACCACCAATGCGACAGATCACATCCAGCTTCATCGTTGGACTTACATATCGCTGGCCATCGTACCAAACCACGGCAGCCCAATCGTGACGATTGGTAGAGTGAACTTCACGTAAAGTGGTGGCAACAAGTTTCACGTTCGGAAACGCTTTTGTAACCTTCTCGATCATTCCGAAGAAAGAATTCGGGTCCAGCTCTGACTTGGATTCAACATCCTGACCTTCGATGCCTAGGCCCTTTTGCAGATCTTCTTCGTTACCAATAAGAACGTCGCAATGAGAGGCTATCGTACGGCACATCTCCTGTCCTTTCGATTCGTCACCGATCGTCTTCCATAGTTTGGCTCGATAGTTCAAATCAAAGGAGGTAATCGTACCAGCAGACTTAGCCGCTTGCATTCCTTCGACAATCAACTGCGATGTCGTGGGAGATAGCGCCGCGAAGATCCCTCCAGAATGGAACCATCGCACTCCACTTGCGAAAATAGTTTTCCAGTCGAAGTCGCCTGGCTTAAGCATCGCACCGGCTTCGTTGGATCGATTGTAAAAAACCACTGGTGCTCGAACACCGGCACCGCGATCGCTATAGACCGTGGCAATATTGGGACCTCGAACGCCGTCATGTTCGAACCATTTGAAGAAAGGCTTAACACCAGTCTCTCGAACCGCGCGCTGAACAATCTCTCCGATGGGATAATTGACCATTGCGGTACAAACACCAGTCTTCAATCCAAAGCAGTCAGACAGGTTCGCAGCAACATTGTATTCACCACCCGATACGTGGACATCAAAGCTCCTGGCCTTTCGGAATGGAATGGTACCGGGATCCAAACGATGGACCAGCGCGCCAAGGGAAAGGAAGTCGAGTTCGCCACCTTGTTTGATATCTAGTTTTGCCATTCTGAGGTTTTCTTTCTATGTCGTGCCGGAATAGAACCGGACTGTTGTGGATTAGTTGCAGACGTTAAGGCAGAATATTTTGAGCAGATTTGAGCAGAGGTCTAGGTGGTAGGGCGGAATTTGAAGATTACTCTTTGCCAGAAAAAGCGAGCCCGTGTAGCATCGCCTAGATGGTGGCGTCCTCGCAACGTCTTTTCGCCAGAAGTCCAGGTATATGGAAACCCGTCGTACCCCAAACTGACCGTGCAGAAAGTTCCTTAACGGTGCCACTGGCGGGGACGCTTCAGGCAGGCGGCTCCCAGAGTTCGACCTTGTTACCTTCCGGGTCAATTACCCAACCAAACTTCCCAAACTCGGATTCTTCATACTTTTCCAGCACATTACAACCCTCGTCGCGCAGAGCCTGAAGCAAAGCCCTTAAATCGGCAACGCGATAGTTGATCATGAATGGAGCTGAACTTGGAGCGAATTGGTCGCCATCGCAAGCCCCTACACTCCAAATGGTCATTCCACCAATTGGATTCCCGTTATCATCGGACCAGCTAAAGGCGGTACCGCCCCAATCCTGCACTTCAATTCCCAAATGCTGCTTGTACCACTGGCACATCGCTTTGGGGTCGTTCGCCTTGAAGAAAACACCGCCGATTCCGGTAACGCGCTTCATGGTTTCTGCAATTTCCTACTTGGCTCTATAGTAGAGATCTCATGGCCAACCGCACTACTACCATCTGGGTGAAAATCGATTCATCGTCAATGTTCTTTCAGTCACTTGCATGACATTACTTTGCAGACTCTTGCAATTCAGCTTTCTTTGACGCTGTTCCGCCGTCAGGCTTTGACTTATCGGCATTGGGTTTCGCGGCTAACCCTTGCTCCTTTCTTCGCTGATGCCGGGTAGGAATGATATCGCTAGCTAGCCCCAGCTTTTCCAATATCTTGATTTCGTAGTAGCTAATGTCGAACTCCCACCATCGATGCTGAACAGTTGCCGCCGATGGGTCTTCGTGATGGTTATTGTGCCAGCCCTCGCCGACGGACAAGAGAGCTACGAACCAATTGTTACGGCTGTCTTCTTTGGTGTTGTAGTTCTGGTAGCCAAACATGTGGCTCAACGAGTTCACCGACCATGTGATGTGCCAAACAGCGATGACTCGCATAATCACAGCCCACATTACCATGCTTGACCCCAAGGCAACTGCATCAGCCATCGATGAGCTAAAGGCGAAGCTTAGCCCGAATCCCAAGGCGAAGAAGACAAACACTTGACCAAAAATGTAAATGAATTGGCGATATGGGTTGGTCTCCAGTCGCATGTAAAAGGGATCCTTCAGCAGATCTTTCGAGAACTTCTCAAGGCTAGCCACAGAATAGGCTTCCCGATTGATGTACATTAGCCAGCCCAGATGCGACCACCAGAAACTGACTCGCGGGCTGTGTGGGTCTGGAATTTCATCGGAATGAACATGATGGATTCGATGGATGGTGACCCAACGGGCTGGAGTGTCTTCCATGGAGCAAATGCCAAGAATTGCAATAAAGTGCTCCAGCCATTTGGGCGTCTTAAAGCTTCGATGTGTTAGCAAACGGTGGTAACCAATGGTGATGCCCTGACCGAACAGGTGAATTCCGAAGATGAAGCAGCCAAATGCGGACCAGCTAAACAGATAGGGCTGCATCCATTCCGGGCCAACCAACATGGCAGCCACGATGGCCAATCCCATCATGTGTACGGCGATGATAGTCACCGCATAAATCATGTTGAATTTCAAAGGAAGACAGGTTTGCGGAACAGTATTAGACATATCAGCTCTAAAATGAGGAACAATTCTACTCTTTACTGGCCAACTTCTGCGCGCGGGAGCACTCGATCGCTCTAGCTATTGGCGATCAACGAGAAGTTTCACAATTGTCGCGCTTAACTCCCAAAATGCGAGGGTAAAAATGGTCGCAAGCGAGGGAATTTCTCGGCTAAGTTCGCTAATTAGCCCAAATTCGCTAGGGTCATCGAAGGCAGATTAGATTAACAAGAGGGGCAATTGGTATTTACCGTAGCCTGAGTGTTTCGCAGCTGGTGACGCTCTTGAAACTGCAGCACCATTTCGAGATTTAACACCAAAATCGGGCAATTCACGCTTATCGCTCCTATCTACTTTCCCAAGGGGTCCATAAGGGAATGCCCAGGACCGCCAAAAGCGCTCAGGCACGGTGAAAGATAAAACGGAAGAAGAGGTTGGATTTGGGAGGCCAAGAATTTCCGCCGCGACTATCGCGCGACGAAGCTAAGCAGCAAACGCAGAATCAATTGCCGAGCAGTCGCACGACCTCGTCTTGCAATCCAGGACCTCGAACATGCAGTTTGACAACCTTACCATCTCGATCCACCAGCATGCAGTGTGGAAACATCGTGATCCCGAAATGCTGCGTTAAAGGTCGGGCATCACTAGATGGATTTCGAAAAATCTTCCAAGCGGTGGGATGATCGTTGATAAACTGTTGCAAAGCGTTGGGATCAGAATCCATATTGATGCTCAGTATCTCGAATCCCTTTGGCTTTAGATCCAAATAGCATCTCTCCCAAAATGGCAACTCCTTCAAGCATGGTAACGACCAACTTGTCCAAAACACGACCAAGACAACCTTGCCATTAAGTGCTGAGGGCTTGAAAGGGTTGCCGTCTTGATCCACAAGCTCAAGAAGCTCAAGATTCTTCCCGATCCAATTGTTACGCAGCTTTTGTTCATTTAGCAAAGATTGGATTGCCATGACGGAGCCGCTGCTGCCTAGCTTCGAAAGTTGTTGCTCGATCAGCTTGGCAAGTTGCAGACTAACCTCTGCTTCACCGGAGTACTCCAGATTCGGCACATACTCCGATAGTACTTCGAGAGTAACACCATTTGGAAAATCGTTTATCATGGTTTGTGCGGTTGATAACGCAGCTTTACCATCAAATTGTGGCGAGCCCAGCATATCTAGGGCAACAAGAAACTGTTCCCGCGACGGGGCCTCAGCGACCAATTGATTCCACGCCTCGAAACGCAGCGGCTTATCGCTTGAATTGGAAAAGGCATCGAAAGCGATTCTCTGGATCGGAGCAATCTGTTCACGATATCCCATTTGGCTAAACACTCGAATCGCATGCAGCAAACTGGTCATTTCAAGCCGCGATCGAAATCTCTCGTCAGCTACTAGCTGCTTAGCCTGTTCCAGAATGGCATTAGGGTCAGAGAGCACACCATTCTGCAAATTTTGAACTGAAAATCCGAACAGAACAATCCTACCCTGTTGTTGCAGTTCGGCGTCACTGTTAGTCAACAACGATTGAGCAAGTTGTTCCAACTGCTTGGCAGCCTTCACATCCTTCAAACCACTTAGGTGACTTAGTGCAACTAGCTGTGTTTTGGTTGCGAATCGTGCCTGATCGGCGGTCAAGTTGGGCAGACTTGCCAAGTGTTTGCCAGACTCCAATTTCATTTGGGCAAGCTGAATAGCATTCTCGCGGAAAGTCTCCTGCTCACGTTGTTGACCGGCGATGAGCAGTCGATCCATGTTGCGGTCAATCTCGCCGATGATTTCGATCATCTTGGTGGGATCATTTGACTTTCTGATCTCGACAATCTTTTGCTCAGATGGCTGCCTGTCCAAAGAAGGTGGTTCGTTTAGCTGTGGAGCGACAATCTCGGGCTCCTTCAGCTGAAACTCTTTGGTGTGTGCGGCGTTGGCTGACGGACCAAGTTCGGTTTGAGTCAGATCGCTGCTCTGATCTGGCTTCGCTGGACTTGATTGGGCCGGTTGGACGCCCTGCTGGGCTGGATCTACAGCTCGGTCGCAGCTCGCCATCAACATCGGAGCTAAGGCTACAACGGTTAGCAACCGCCATGCGTAAAGACACTGTCGCATATTTCGTCCTGAATCTTTGTAAGCCAGTTTCAAAGTGAATCCATCCGAAATTCTAGCAGTTCCTACTTCTGATTGTCACCTTGAGACGGTGAACCTTGAGCGGCTGCAGGTTGCTGGGGGGGCGCGGGAGTAGGTGTTTCGAAGAGCAACTGCATTAAGCGCACCTGCTCGGCATTGCGGGCTTCGAGAGAAATCACAGTGCCTTCTTTGTTGAGGAGCAACACAGTTGGCAACGAGTTAACACCATACTTGAGTTGCAGGCGATCTAGCGGGTTGGCCGCATTATCATGAACAACTGGCCAATTCAACCCATTGTCGGTGATGATTTTATCCACAACTTCGCGAGATTCATCTAGGCTGACACCAATAACGACCAAACCTTTGGCAGCATACTTCTCCAAGTGCGACTTGATTAAGACCAACTCCTCGATGCTCGGCTTGGACCATGCAGCGAAGAAGCAGAACAGTACGTACTTACCGGCGAAATCTCCCGTCTTCAGAGACTTGCCGTGAATGGAAGTTGCTTCAAACTCAAATTTTCTACCAAGCATTTCAAGTCGACGAATCGTAGCTTGAATATTCACCCGCAGGCTCTGCATCTCTTCTCGCTTGTCGGACTTGAGAAGATCGTCCAGCATTTGATACACATCGCGGGCTGGTTGCTTCTCAGGTCGTAGCTCCAACATTCCCGCCGCCATCAAACCAGTCTGTATGTCTTGAATGGAAAGCTGCTTGCGGCTCTTCAAGAATTCGGTCAACTGTTGAATCAATCCAGCTTGATCCTTTTCGCTGAAGAACGTCAATAGAGCAACCGAGGCGGTTATTGAATCAACTTCGGCCTGTTGATAAACCGGAGTATCCGCTTTAAGCAGTTGAAGCAGTTTTGCGGAAGCAGTCTTGATCGCAGTTTGTTGAGTTTTGTACTGGTCCCCATTGATGGGGCGAGCCGTTTTTGCACGATCTACGATGGCTCGCAGTACGTTGACATCGGCATTCGGAGGAATTGTAAGATCAGGGAAATTGTTATCTGGCACCTGTGAAGTTGCAGTAGCTTGCCCAGTCTTGGGTTTTGCCGGCGGATCCTGAGCATTTAATGGTAAGCTAGTCAGAAGGAAGACACCTACCAGAGCAACGCCAGGAAAACTCACTTGATTCAATACTCGAGTCTGCTGAAAATCAACACTATTCATGATCTTAGTAGCAATGTTGAAAAAGCTGGAACATACTTACTCGAAATAGGAAGGTAAGCGGAGCCTACTTCGCTCAAAATGGGCTTGTTGGTACCGGCATCAAACTTGCGAAAAAACGTGCTATTGATCCGGTCGACTCATGCGTGCCAACCGTTCGCTTAGCTTGCGTTTGGGAAAGAGCTTTTTCCGCTTCGTCGGCTCATCATTGGATTGTTGGGCCACGTTGACCGAGTAGGAGGCTGAGCTAGCTGGCTTTCGAGGCGTTACCAAGATTTCAGGTGATGGCATCGGGAAATCTTCGGGCTCTATCTGCTCCGCAACTGAATCACGCTTGAGAAGCTTATTGATATTCAGTTCGATGGCTGTCAGTTGTGGTCCTTCACTAGCAGTAACGAAGGTAAAGGCAATGCCATCGCGCCCCATTCGGCCGGTTCGTCCCACGCGATGCACATAGTCGTCGCAGTCCATTGGGATATCGAAATTAATGATATGTGAAACTGTCGAAACATCGATGCCTCGTCCCACGACATCGGTTGCCACCAGCATGTCGATTGAACCATCTCGCAAACTTGTAAAGACTCGATCGCGGTCGCGTTGATTCAAATCCCCGTGAATGCACTCGATCTTCTTTGCAGCAAACTCGGGAACGCTTCCAAGCTCCTCGCGCAGAGCGCGATGCAGCCTGTCCGTTCCACGCTTCGTTCGGCAAAAGATGATTGCTTGGCGAGGTTTTTCTCGTTTGAGCAGCTTAATCAAGGTGTCGAACTTGTCTTCTTGTTTGACGGTCAGATAGCGTTGTTCAATCGCATCGACAGAGACTTGCGAACTGGAGCAGTTGATCTTAACAGGATCAACCAGATATCGCTCCGTCAGCCGTTGAATTTCAGGTGGAAGTGTCGCGCTAAGGAGCATGGTCTGGCGATCTTTTGGGCAGGATCGCAAGATCTTTTCGATTGCCGGTCGAAAGCCGATGTCCAGCATGCGGTCAGCTTCGTCCAGCACGACGCACCACAGATCGTGAGTCTTGAAGGTCTGTCGCTTGATATGATCATAGATTCTGCCAGGAGTACCAACGACAACCTGTACACCCTCGCGCAACTGTGTCATCTGACGGCGCATATGCTTACCGCCTGCTAGAACGGTGATCGATGTCTTGCAGCCGTAGGACAGCCGCGTGATCTCTTGGCCAACCTGTTCAGCCAATTCCCGAGTAGGCACAAGAATCATGGCCTGAGGATTGCGGCATTCCGAAAGCGGATCCAGCAGCTCCAAAATTGGAATCGAAAAGGCGGCAGTCTTGCCTGTACCAGTTCGAGCTTGGCCAATTATGTCGGCTCCATCCAAGGCAACTGGAATCACTTGAGCCTGAATGGGTGATGGCTTTTCGTAACCCAGTTTCTTCAGGGCACGCAGCATGATCGGAGACAGATCAAGTTGACGAAAGGACTCGATCTCGACGACAGGAGCAATACTATTATCCGGTGGCGAACTTGCCATTGAGTATCCAAATCAACCAAAAAATACGCAGTCACTGCGTTGGAATTGTCTAAGCTTTAGTCCCCTTATGATATTCGCTCCCCCCCTGACTTGTCTGCGCCGTTAAGCCTGTCCAAGTGGAACTTTCTGGCAATAATCAGCGTTCTGGGGAGATCCTGCCTGTTCAGATTGGGGATTTGTTTTTTTGAGGCGGTGACCAACACTGATTCAAATGGCTAAGTTTTTGCGTGCACCGAAATGAGACATCTACTTTTGACTATCGAAACGACCTGCGACGAAACGGCCGCTGCAATCATCACTCAGGACCGTCAGGTGCTGGCCGCTGCAGTTGCAAGTCAGCAGCAGGTTCACGATCGGTTTCATGGAGTAGTTCCCGAGTTGGCCGCGCGAGCACATGTCGAGAGAATCGTGCCAATTGTCTCTCAAGTTCTGGAGCAAGCCCAAGTTGATCCGATGGCAGAACTTGCCGCAGTTGCGGTTGCAACGGAACCTGGACTGCCTGGCTCTCTGCTGGTTGGATTATCAGCCGCTAAAGCGCTATGTGTTGCTTGGGATAAGCCGTTAGTGAACATCAACCATGTTCAGGCCCACATCTATGCTTGCCAGTTAACCCGGCAAGAGTCGATTTTTCCCTGTCTGGGTTTTGTACTCAGTGGTGGACATAGTAACCTTTATCAGTGCCACAGTTCCGATCAGTGGCAGTACCTGGGCGGCACCATCGACGATGCTATCGGAGAAGCGTTTGACAAGGTGGCCGTTATGTTGGGACTGCCCTACCCAGGCGGACCGGCGCTGAGCAAGCTTGCTGAAGGCGGTAATCCCCAAGCCTTTGATTTGCCGCGCCCCATGGTCAGCGATAAAACTACACTCAATATGAGCTTTTCTGGTTTGAAGACCGCCGTTCGATATCAGTTGGTTGGAACGGGCAAGCAAAACTTCACCAGCTTGGTTCTGTCAGACGTACAGCGAGCTGACATGGCAGCCAGCTTTCAACTTGCCGCTATAGATTGTGTGGTTGCTAAAGCCGATTTAGCCCTGCGTCGCACTCGGCTCAATCGATTGTGCGTTGGAGGCGGAGTTGCTGCCAACCAACTTTTGAGAACTCGCTTGACAGAGGTAGCTGCCGAACGCCGCGCGGAATTGATCATCGCGCCGCTTGAATTGTGTACCGATAACGCAGTCATGGGAGCCATCGCATGGGAAAAGGTGCAACGTCGCGAGTTCGCCAAAATGGATATTGACATTCAACCCGGTTTGCAGCGTGGCGCGTAATACCCAGTTAGTCGTAGCTGAAAATTGGCCCAACAACACTTGCCTTCGACATCGAAAACCGGATCGCCAGATTTCCGCTGGTAAGGATCTTGCCAGCTGGGTATCAATGCTAAACAAATGGGCTATTGACGATTTCAACACCGCCATTGAAACGACTTGGGTAATGCTTGCAACAGACCGATAGACAGCCTTGGTCTAGCCCTCAATCAGTCCCTCAAAATTTCCAATTATGCCGCGTATTCAATCTATTCCGGCTCTACTGGCTGTTGTAACCCTTTTTTCATGCAGCAACGCAAGTGCTCAGCTCTTTCGTCGCGATGAACCCGCTGCAGATAAAGCCAAACAGCAGCAACAGCAGCGCACTCAAACCGATCCAAAGCAAAAAACAGCCACCCCAACCAACCGATCGGCCATGACTGACCGAAACAGTCTCAACAATCAAGCCAATCGTACCGGCCAAACCGACCGCAACATTTCGGCCAATCGCAACAACTCGTCTGCACAACTCAACAGGCCCTTCGCTCAGAATAACTCACCACCGACAAACGCTGGCCTCAATGGGCGTTTTCAAGCTGCCCCACCAGCTCGACCAGGTGCTGCTTCACCGTCAGTCAGACAGCAGCCAGTGACACAGAACAATCGTGGTATCAATCAACAACCAAGCGTTCCGCAGTCGCCACGCGGAAACGGACAGACGCAGTACGCGCAGCCCAATACCAATGCACCCTCACCAAGCGCACATTCGCAAGCGGCCCAGTCGCAAGCAGCCAACCTCAGACATTCCATGACTCGAAACAATCCGTTCGCGACGGCACCGTTGGCGCAGCCAGGATTCGCAGCACCGCTTGCTAACCAATCCACGTCAGGATCATTGTCAGGTACGACAAATGACACATCGTTGCTAGTCGGTAAACCCGGTGTTTCACTCGCGGAATCGAACGCTGAAAGCTCCACGAACAACTCGGTTAGCGAAGCGGATATTGTGGAACGATTCGGAGTTCATTTGAACCCTAATGGGGACGATATCGTGATCGCTCAAGTCAAGCCTAAAGGATCTGCTGCGGCAGCCGGCTTGCGAACTGATGATAAGCTGACTTCCATTGGAGGAGCTGTTGTTTCCAATAGAGCTGAGTTCTACGAGATTGCACGATTGCTTTCGCTCGGTGATCAAATTGAGATAGAATTCGAACGTGCTGGCAAGGCGGAGAAATCGGTAATTCAGTATGGCGCATCGCCGACGTCCAATCCGTCGATACAAGGTGGAATCAGTTTGAACCCTGACACCATCCAAATTGACAGCAATCAACTCAGTTCGGATAGCGGATGGGCACCCACCACGGATGATCGCACTGCACGACTTGAGCAACAAGTCATCAAGCAGCAACTAATCATTCAAGAGTTGCAGGAGAGAATCAAGCAATTGGAATCCGAGCAGATCAAGAAGTTCTAGATGATAGACCTATTGAGCAGATCAAAATGAAGCGGGCAGCCCTGGGCTGCCCGCACTTGTTCAAATCGATTCTCTCGCGACTAAGCCATTTGTTACAGAGGCTTGATCCATATGTTGCGGAATCTCAGGGGATCTCCGTGATTCTGCAGAAACAGTGGACCTGGCTCTGGTCCTTCATTCGCCAGCGGTCCGCCTGGTGTGCCGCTAGGCAATTCGCGATCGCGATGGATCACTACGCCATTGTGCTTTACGGTCACCTTGGCGTTGTTTGTCTTCTTTCCACTAGCATCGAACTTCGCAGCCTGAAACTCGATATCGTACGTTTGCCAACTCAACGGTGGATAGCACATATTCAGGTCAGGCTTGCTGGCCCTGTATATCCCGCCGCATTCGTTGTCTAGGCCCTCTAGCCCAAAGGAGTCTAGGATCTGCACTTCATATCGTCCTTGCAGATAGCAACCGCTGTTGCTGCGAGCTTGACCAGCGGCGTTGGGCATGAAGGCCAAGCGGAACTCAAGATGCAACTCGAAGCTCTGGAACTTCTCCTTGCTGGTCACGCCTTCCATCAACAGTTTGTCTTCGGTCATTTTGCCGTTTTCAAACTTATCAGGCGATGTACCGTCAAACAGCACCACGGCTCCCGCAGGTGGCTTAGCTCCTAACGTAGGCGACTTCCTTTCCACCTTTTTCAGATTACCCATGGGTTGGTTATTGGAATGGAAGATGGTCATTACGCCATCCGCTATCTCGCCAGTTCCATTTTCGCCAGTCAGAATCGCCTTGTTACCTTGGATTTCGCCCTCACCTCGAAGCGGTTCGTCACCTGACCATCCATCGCCGGGAAGTCCACCGATATAGGCAGCGAACTTCAATTTGTTTTTCGTCCCGGCCACAACTTGCACACCAAGTTTGATCGAGTTCCCATCCACATTAATTTCACCGCTGTATTCACCTTGCATAGCGAATCGCGTACCTGCCGAAGCTGCGTCTTGATACGCTTTTTTCGGTGCATCTTCATCTTGAGCCCAAAGTGGGACTGCTATAAGTAGACCTAAGGTCAGGCTAAGTATTTTGTTCATGGTTGGTTTCCTGCGTGAAGTGTAAGGCGGCGTAGAGCCGCGATGCACCGAGATACAGTGAAGCTAGTAGCCGCTATGCCGAAAGCGAAGAGTATAACGAATTTCGAACGCTGTCATGCGGCTAGTGCCTTAACTTTGCAGATCATTGTGGATCACTGCAAAAATCCTAGCACTGGGATGATTTTAATGGCGATCAGCGAGAAGTGTCGATTTTCGCTTCGAATTGAGGGCTTGTAATCGTCTCTAACTTGCCTTCGTTCTGAATGATCAACATCGCAGCCAAATTCTGTCGCTCGATCAAGCCTTGAGCCGCCTGAGCGCCCATCACCATCAATGTTGTGGCACAAGCATCTGCTGAAGCACAATCCTCCATGATCACAGTTGCAGAAACCAAGTTGCTATCGATTGGCATACCAGTTTGGGGGTTGATGAAGTGCGTAAGCCGCTTGCCACTGAGCTGATAGAAATTGCGATAGTCTCCACTAGTGGCCATTGCTCCAGACTTCATCGCTACCACGCGATGTATCTCCCTGGCTTGAACAATCGGTTGTTCAATACCGATCTGCCAAGGCTGTCCATCCAAACGACTTCCCAACACCCGCACTTCGCCGCCAATCTCAACAAAGTAGCTTTCAATGCCATGTTGTTGGAGAATGATTGCCACGCGATCAACGGCATGACCTTTGGCAATTGCAGATAGATCTACTCGAGTATTCGGATTTGACTTCTTTAGACTAGGTGGATCGGATCGCACCTGCAACTTATTTGAACCCACGCTTTCCAAAAGCCTTTGCACTTCACTCTCTGTGGGTAATCTTGATGGTTCGGGATCAGGGCCAAATCCCCACAGATTCACCAATGGGCCTACAGTAATGTCGAAGGCTCCGTGGCTTAGTTCATAGTACTGCAGCCCAATCCGCACAACCTCGATCGTATCTTTGGATACCGACTGCCAATCGGTGGAGGTTGAGGCATTGAACTGGAAAAGCTCAGAGTCCTCTTGATAGGTCGACATTTGAAGATTAACTCTTTCAAGCTCTTCGTCGATTAACTTTGCCAGCTCGATAAGCTTCGGAGAATTTGATTTGGGCAGATACTTGACCTTGTAGGTCGTGCCCATCGTAGCACCCGAAATCTGCTCGGTAGTACGATGAGTGCTTCGACCGCAACCAACAAGAAGTATCGCCAGTAGAATGAAGCCAGTGATGAGATGGTTGTGCAAGCTTGATGACATGGCGAGCCGTTAATAAGTCCAACCAGCGGAGAACAACACACCATTGCTCAGCGTGACTCGACTGGCCTCGTCGGAAAGGAACTCAATCGAACGATCCAAAGCTAGCCCAGTCTCAAAGAAAAAGCCACCTCCGCCAGCCACAATCCGCTCGATTCCGGCTGTCAAGCGAATATCCCTGAGTGAAACCTCATCACTGGCTCCCGACCTTCGCTTCACGGCCCACGTGTTGCCACCAATACCAATTGTCAAGTAAGACCACAACTCGCTTCTCGCTCCATCCTTTCGCAATCGATGCAGGGCTCGAGTCCGAGGAAATTGAAACTCAAATCGATTCTCTTTGCTGGGAGTCCAAGTTAAGCCCACCACAGGCAAAGCGGGCAAATCAGCCCGCCCTAAGTAAACGGCTCCCATGCTGATGGCCAGCTTTTGTGGGATATAGTCCCAAATGAATATGCCTAATCCAAACACTCTCACTGCGTTAACCGAGGTTCGAAAATCACTACGAAGCGAGGGGCGAACCATTCCAAGCAACTTCCAGCGGTCGTTAACTTTGCGAGTGTGAAAAAAATCGAGACTTAGGTCATACAACTGAGATGGTACTTCGATCGCACTGCTTGCGTCGATCCAATCAAAACGGAAACTGGGAGTGACCGCCAGAATATTGTCCATGCTTCCTAATGGCACACCGAAAGTGATGCCGGTACTGGCAAAGGTTGAACTGAGGTCATTGTTGTTGGTCGCCCCTAACCAACCGCCTGAGATGGATAACTTTTGGAGAGCTTGCTTCTTATACTTAGGAAGTTCAATCTCGTTCGATTCGTCCAATACAGAAGGTGTTTCAATGACGGAAGCTATCGGCGAGCGGTCTAGATTGGATTGATACTGCGCAGGCTTGTAATTCGGTTTTCGTTTCTCGGCATTAAAGTAACCGAGCTGATTTGCTGATTCTTCCGCATGTGGCCTGTCTGGTGACCAGCCTGGTTGAGGTTGAGCCGAAGATTGCGGAGAGAACGGGCGATTGCCATCAACTTGGTCTTGTTGCCAAGAAGTCAGTAGCAAACAGCACATTGTTAAAATCGTTTTTATCACATCCGCCTCGCCAAGCTCCACCGGTCCAACGCCACACAACATGTCTTGAGTCAGCTTTGAGCGTTAAACTCGCCAAAGCCGATCTGCTGGAATGAAGTTTTTGTAGAGTCCCACCAAGCCAAGTCATGCATGCATTGAGTTGAGGTCGTTCCGAGTACCCGGAATGATTACTACAATACCGCTGTTTGTTTCAAGCGTTGTTTTTGGGAAATGTACTATACGGAGCACGAAACGGCAGATTTCATCGGCCAGCTTTAGTTGCCTGCATTCAAAACCTGAGCCCCAATGCCTCGGCTTTCTCGTTGGTCAGTTTTTTGTGGGTCACGGATGGCAGCCATTTTTGCGTTAAATCGGTCCAGATTCGGCCTTCCGCTACAATACGGCTGAGTCCGACTTTCCTTAATCCGATCAGACACCCAACATGAAGAAATAGTGATGGACCAACTCGTTACGCGGCTATTTGAGACATCCAAACCAGTGGCCTTTGTTACCGGAAGCGCGGCCAATCGCGTAGGCCGTCGTATCGCCCTGCGACTGCTGCAGGCTGGTTTCGTGGTCGCATTCCATAGCCATCGTGGCGACGAGGCGTCGAGAAGTTTTGTTCAATCGCTCATTGATCAGGGGCAAGAAGCCATCCTGTGCGTTGGCAATGTAGAAGAGCCAGCCAATTCCATTCTTTGGCTTGATCAAATCCATTCGCGCTGGCAACGCATCGATCTGCTGGTTAACTCGGCGGCGATTTGGGATCCCAAGCCTCTCGAAGAAACCACTATGCAGGATCTTCGACGCAACTTTGAAGTCAACGCAGCTGGACTGTTTCTGACTTCTCAGCACTTTGGCCTTGCGATGACTCGTCAGCTCTCCGGTGGAGCCATCGTCCAGATTGGGGATTGGGCCTGCATCCGACCTTACACCGATTTTGCAGCCTACTTTTTGGGTAAAGGCGCAATTGAAACGCTGACCCGAAGCCTAGCAGTCGAATTGGCCACGCGCAATCCGAAAGTTCGAGTCAACGCAGTACTTCCAGGACCAGTAATGCTCGCTCCGGAGATTTCTAGTGTTCTCGAGCAACGCATTGTCGAGCAGAGCTTGCTGCAACGCGCCGGCACGCCCGAGGATATTGCTGAAGCCGTTTACTTCTTGGCGACTAGTCCTTTCATCACTGGCGTGTGTTTGCCAGTTGACGGCGGCCGAAGCATCTATAGTGGCCCTGGAACAGATCGCTGCGCACATCCCAAAGCCACCAACTAGAATGCCATGCAGACCCAACGGTCAAGGACAACAAGTCGCTTCAATCGTAACAATCTAAAACTAACAGCGCGCGTAGCACAACTACTGAGCGCCTCCCGTTGAAAGCCTAGATTACTTTCCGACAGCTTCGTACTTTGCCGGGACCTTGAAGCGTTCTGGGTTGATAAAGACCTTATTGGTGGGCTCGCCCTTCAATGTGACCAGCGGCAATTCATTACTGACCCAGTCGACAATACTGCCCTTGTAGTTCTTGACCAAGGCACCAGATTTTACTAGCTCGTTCGAGAAAGTTGCGCTTCGACCTCCAACCAAACAATAGGGTATTACCATCTTGCCTTTGTACTTATCCTTATCCTTCTCGAATTGAGCCTTAGTGATTGCCCCAGGAATCATCGAAACATTGATCTCGTCATCACTTCGTACATCCACCACCACAAAGTTTGGCTCTTCCGGTTTCTTGCCTTCTACCTGAGCTTTCTTCGCGGCCAGTTCACGAGCATCCAGCATCGCCTTCAATTCTTTGGTGGAGATGACCTCAGGTGGCTTCACGAACGGTGGTGTAATCTGAGCAGCGGCAACTCCGCTGAACAAAAGAGAATTCAATCCCAGGCATGTCACAAGCAGCAGGTTTTTCATTGATCAACTCGCTCAAAAAAGAGGACATACGTCTAATCAAAAAGGGTAGCACCGAAGTGTATCAGCAAATCTCAGCTGCGCAGCAAACTCGAAGGCAGTAGACCAGAGCATTATAAATTGTGTCATTTACCCAACAATCGCCAAGGCCAATCGGCCGGCAATGTTGATGCGACCAAAAACGCGAACATTCCTAACCAGGAGGTCAGGGTCAAACTAATCCAGTCTGTAGGTATCTTCCCTGACTTCTGAAACGACGCCAATCGTCTAGGCACAATCCATACTGTAAACGTGGCCACTAACAGTACCAAACCAAAAGCTTTGGCGGCAAAGTGGACTGTACGCTGAGTAGTATCGAGATTGGCGGCATCATTCTTGCTAATGAATTGGACTAGGCAGCATGCGAGAATGATAACTGCGATAAACATGGCTAGACGCGCCGTCCCGGCCCAACTGACTCGCGCCGAACGAGCGACACTAAGTGCGTCGGGTGAGGACAAAAAGGTAAGCTCAATACAAAGATAGATGGCCAGGCCAAGCATCATGGCAACACCTGACATCTGTAAACATGCCCAGAACTTCTCGGCCTTCGCCAAAGTTCCCAACTGCGAAAAGCGAATGTAGAGCATGCTAACCAGTGAAAACACAAAGATCATTGAACCCAAGATGCTGCCCGAGGACCAAGAGCTAAACTTCAGGGAGACTTCGTCGTTGGCCTGCGCGTTTTTCGACTTATTCAGATTTTTCTGCCGCTGTTCATCGTACAGCTCCGCTGGCGACGTCTTGGTCCATTGCACGATGGTCTGAAGAGCAGCCAATAATGCCGATGCCCCACAGCAGGTCCACAGTAGCTTATGCGTTCCGATGCTTGAAGTAGTGACGCAACGAGCAAACAGCGCCACCGCCAAAATTGAGAGCGCGAGCCTTGGAAATCGAGCTAATCTTCGTGGTTCCAGCCAATGCAGCAGCCAGAAACTAAACAAACACGCCACCGACATTTGTGCGGTGGCGTTTGAGACTAGCGTTTCCAAGGATATGCTGTTCATGTTTTGGAGTTCATCATTAGGCTGAGTATTTCGGCACGGCTAGCCAGATTTTCCCGGAAAACACCGCGCATGGAACTGGTCATGCATGAACTTCCCGGCTTTCGAACACCGCGAATCGTCATGCAGCTATGGCTAGCCTCAATAATCACCGCGACGCCCTTGGCGCTGAGATGTGATTCTATCAGATCAGCGATCTGCTCTGTCATGCGTTCCTGAACTTGCGGACGGCGACCTACGGACTCCACGACTCGGGCAAGCTTGCTCAGGCCGACAACCTTTCCGTCTGGTAAATAACCGATATGAGCCTTGCCGACGAATGGCAAGAGGTGATGTTCGCACATACTGCAAAATTGAATATCTTTGACCAATACCACCTCGTCATACTTTTCCGTAAATACCTTCTTTAGGTGAATAGCTGGCTCCTCGCGAAGCCCTGAAAACATTTCCGCATACATACGGGCAACACGAGAAGGAGTCTCTCCCAACCCCTCTCGATCAGGGTCTTCCCCAACCGCAAACAGGATTTCACGGACCGCCTTCTCTATTCGTTCATGATCTACTTGAATCCTCTTGGTCTGCTTGGCCATCGTAATCATATCGCTTTCTAAGCGTGGGCTTAGTACTGAAGTTGTTGTGTCCATGTTGGTAGCGGAGCCTGATAGGTAACCCTTTGATTCGTACCGGGATGCACAACAGTCAAGCGGTAGGCGTGCAAGCACATCGGCTTGGCCTGAACACTCAGTGTCTGACTGGTACCAATTCTTCCGCCAGGAAGATACAGTGGGTCACCAACGATAGAGTAACCTAAGTGAGCTAAATGAACCCGAATCTGATGAGTTTTCCCTGTTTCAGGGCGCACCTGGATTAGGCTGGTTCCATCTGCAAACCGGTCTTGTACTCGAAAATGGGTTACGCAAGAATCATCGTCTTCGCAATCAGCAATCTGTCGGGAGCCACCGTCGGATGGCTCCACTTCTATAGCTACTCGACAAGTTCGTTCTAGCCATTCCGGATGCCCATTTACCCTTGCGTAATAAAGCTTCTCAACCTCGCCGCGCTCGAATTGCGGTTGGATGAACCTGGAGGCCTGAGCCTTGCGACACAACAAAACAACGCCAGTTGTGTTGGCATCCAGTCGATGAGCAGCACGGAGTTTTTTCTGCGGGTAAGCCTGCTGCAGAATCCAAGTCAGGGTATTCCGATTAAAACGACCGCTCGGGTGTGTCGGCAAAGGAGCTGGCTTGTTGACAACCACGATCCACTCATCTTCGTAAAGTACTTCGATAAGTGGATTGATCTCTGGCTCAACTGTATTGGGCTGATGATGGATGAACTGTTGGCCATCGCGTACGATATCCGATGCATGAACTGGTTTGCCGTCAAAGGTGATTTGCCCGTCAGCAATCCATTCTCGCCAAGCACCTTCCGCCACGTACGGCTGATAGCGTTTGAGGAAATTGATCAATGTTAATCCTGCCAGTTTTCCACTGACATGTATCTCGCGATAGTTATCGTAAGGCTTACAACCGGGTTGCGATCCAGCCACCTTTTGAATCAGCTCAACGCGCTGCTCAAGCTCTAGCCTCGATCGCTCCTCTGGCGATCGATAACACTTCGGACAAGACTCTCCCAGTTTGTAGAGAGGCGATTCACGATCCTCGGGGCTCAATACAGCCTGGCAGGCGAAGCACAATTCGTCGCCGGTCGGCTTCAGTTTTGGATCCAAGGCTACACGACCATCAAACACAAAGCACGATCCATTCCAATGGTCACCACCAACTTCTTCAAAGTACTTTAGTATTCCGCCACGCAGCTGATATACCTGCTTGAAGCCAGCTTGCTCCATCAATGGGCCAGCCTTTTCGCAACGGATACCACCGGTACAAAAAATTACCACCGGTTGATTCTTCGCCTCTTCGGGCATCTGCTCTAAGGCTTTCGGAAACTCTCTGAAGTGATGGATATTCAAATGTTCCGCGTTTTCAAAAGTCCCAAGCTCAATCTCATAGTCATTGCGAGTGTCCAACAGCCGAACAGGTCGGCCTTCGTCCAACCAACGCTTTAACTCTGCGGGAGCCAACTTTGGCGATGTCTCCCGCTCTGGCTCGATATCCTTGATTCCAAACGCAATGATCTCTTTCTTGATACGAACTAACATGCGTCGAAATGGTCGGCCTTGCGAGTAACTTTCCTTCGGCTCGATATCTTCAAACAAAGGATTTTGCTTGAGCTGTCGAAAGAACTCGCTTATCTGTTCTGGCTTTCCGGCTAGAAACATGTTGATCCCTTCGGGGCTCAACAAGATCGTTCCCTTCAGTTCCAGCGACTCCGCCAACGCTTTAAGTGATTCGCGGCGCTCGGGCAAGTTATCCAAGCTGATGAACTTATAGGTCGAGATATTCAAGATACCTGGGCTAGCTTCCGCCGAGGAATCCTTGACAGTACCGGACATGACGATCACGTTCCTTTGTTGACTAGTACCAGTTCTGAGTCAGCGGCTTGACTACAAGCTCGGGAACGTGCACCGATTCAGGCAGATTCAAGACAGACATCACAAGCTCGGTCACGTGCTCTGGCTGAAGGATCCGCTGCTTATGCTCCTCAGTCACCGGTGTCGGACGATTTTCAAGAATGGGTGTATTCACTTCACCCGGGTAGAGATTAATTACTCGTACGCCATCCGGTGCAACTTCATTGGATACGCAAGTCCCTAGCGCGGTCATTGCAAACTTGCTAGCCGAGTAAGCGATGCCCCCCAGCGCGATGGCTCGCTTACCCGCGACCGAGGAGATGTTCAGGATGGTTCCCGACTTACGCTGCCTCATCGACGGCAGTACCGCATGCATGCAGTTATAGGCACCGGTCGCGTTGATGGCCATCAGTTGATCCCATTGTTCAGGCTGCATCTCGGCCATGCTTCGATTCTTAATGTTCGTGCCCGCTGCGATAACCAAGATGTCTATTTGACCAAGTTGATCGAAGGCAGAGCGAAAGAACTGTTCAACACTGGATCGTTCAGCCACATCAACTACTAGGCTCGATATATCGGTTCCTTGAGCAGTTTCTTCGAGAGCCGACAAGCGACGACCGCCAATCAGCACTTGGACACCTGCTTCGTCCAGCGCGCGAGCCAACGAAGCCCCCATGCCAGTTCCGCCACCCACAACAACTGCTTTCTGGCCCTTCAGACGGTTAACAAAATTCATCAGCCTAGTTCATTCCCGATCGAGTCGATTGTTGATCAAATCCGATCGAATCGCCCCTTGCCAAGACTTTGGAAAACAGGCAATCAGGTCAATTCGCAGACAAGAATATAACCTGCCTCCACCGCTGGTTACAGTCTTAATGGCCCCAGCCGCGGAAAATGGCACAGGCTTTGCAGTCGTTGATGGAGACGACAGCTCACTTGGCCACTGGGGAAGCGATCGGGGGCCGCGACAGAGAAGAGCAAAGGTCGGTTACAAGCTGTTTGAAACGAAAATCGGTAAAGTGGTTTTCCGAGGCTGGCACCCATCGTTTCAAACCGTTGATTCCGGCCTTTTCGCCGAACCGAATACGTCTGGGTCAGGTGAGCTGTCCTTTTTTCTAAAGTCCCCGTTGTACCTTGCAAAGCTTTGCTCCGCCCGATCAGGATTCAAGTCTCAGTCGATGGAGCCCAGGTGGCTATCGCCGCTACGCAGTTCCGTTAGAACGTTTGCTCGAGATTGCTCCCACCCAAACGCTGCGCTCATGAGTCAAGAGTTGATCGTATCGGCATGATCGTGATTTACACTCTGCTGCAGCATTCTGCTACAGCAAAAACGAACAACTACCACTTTGGTAAACTCGACTGACTCCACTTTCCCAAACGTTCTCAAATTTTTTTCCCTGCGAACGATGTTGCTCGTTGAAGAACCAGCTCCACAAGATTAGCCAACTGCACTCGGTTTGCTCGCCGGCGTTGGTTTCGGTTTGGATACTCGCGATGACAGCCAGGTCCGCCTAGAGAGTCATTCATTCGACTCTGCTTACTTCACGATGGGCAGCGAGTTGGCATTGCGAGTATAGACCATTCAGCGACCCAAGCAGTTGGGACACAAATCGAAGTTTCTCCAAACTTCCTAGCGACGATATGCGTAATGGGTTAACAATTTATCCGTTACGGCTCTTGCCTTGGAGACTTGAAAATCTTGGGGCTTGGATTGTTAGGCTGTAGACCGAGGACGGAGAATCATTCCACAAACAGAAAGTAGATCAGTGAACTCGACCACTTGGGGATTACATTCTTCTTCGTTCATGTTCTTGGGAGCAACAAGCACCGACGTCAGTGGCGGTTGGTTGGAGCTATCCGTTGCCCTAATATCACTCTGCGCGATGGAGATCGTACTGGGGATCGACAATGTGGTCTTCATTTCAATCGCCACGAATCGGCTTCCCAAAGATCAACAGAAGCTGGCTCGCCTTCTCGGATTAGGGCTGGCGATGGGGCTTCGAGTCTTGTTGCTGTGCTTTATTGCCACAATCGTTTCCTGGACTCAGCCATTGTTTCGTTTAGACCAAGTGCTTCCCGCATGGCTGATAAGTTCACTTGCAGAATCTACCGCAGTCATCGAAGTTTCCGTGCGAGACTTGATACTACTCAGCGGTGGCCTGTACTTGATTCTGCAGAGCGTACGAGAGATTCACCATCTTACGGAAGCCGACAAGGAAGCTGACAACGAATCCGGGCGCAAACGATACACTCTCGGCGCCGTTCTGGTGCAGATCGCGATGTTGGATTTGGTCTTTTCGCTCGATTCGGTAATCACCGCAGTTGGAATGGTTGACAGCATTCCAGTAATGATCACTGCCGTCATTGTGTCGGTGATAGTGATGATGCTGTTTTCGGGGCCAATCGCAGAATTCGTAATGCGTCATCCATCGGTCAAGGTATTGGCGCTATCCTTCTTGCTGATGATCGGTGTAATGCTGACGGCTGAAGGACTGGGGACGCATTTCAACAAGAACTATGTCTACTTTGCTATGGCTTTTTCACTGACGGTCGAGCTTTTGAATCTCAAGATCACAAGACGAAAGTCAGCGGCAGCTTAGCCTTGCTTAACTTCAGCAGTCATAATCTATTCGGCAACAGGCTCGACCGGAATGACCGCTACAGGACAATGTGCCTTTCGTAAAACTCGCTCCGAAGTTGTTCCACGAAGTCCATCTAGGAATCGGTCGGGGCCATCAGCTGTCATCACAATCAAGTCAGCTTCAACCATATCGGCAAATTGAACAATCGTATCGGTTGGTTCACCTTCGATACAGATTCGGCTCCATTTCCAAGCATCGCTGACAGGGTACTTGACGAAGGGCATGGTTTGAGGCGAACCAACGTGCAAAAGTGTGATCGACCCTGCAACAAGGTCTAAACTGCTTATCAATTGTTGCACAAAATCGACACTGGCCTCGGGGCGAGGCTTCTTCACAACTGGAATCAAGATACTGTTCAGCCGAACATCACCCGTCTCCGAGTTTACAAAGCCCGGTCTACCCGCTGGAATAAAAAGTGTTCTTTGTTTCGAACCGTATGAAATGCGCTGTCCAGTCATTTTACCAAGCCAGCGCATCATCCCATCGCGTTGATGAACAGAAAGTACGATGAGATCTGTTTCATTCACGTTCAGAAAATTCAGGCATGCCTTCACCGGATCATCGCTATCCGAAATAACTTTGGAAATGTCCAAAGCTAAATGTTCAAAGTCTTCATGGGAACAGCCGTCGGGGATAATGCCCCAGCGCTCCAAGGTCTTTCGTACGCTTGGAAAATCATCGAAGTCCGCTCTGTCACTCACATCGACATGCATCATCTGCAACGAAGCCTGGCATTGCATCGCTAGCTTTAGTGCGTGCTGGAATGCAATTTCGCTTTCGTTCGAAAAATCGGAAGGAAAAAACAGCCTGCTAAGTTGTGCGGTAGCTTTCATGGTGTTGGCCTAATCATGTAAAGTTCTATTCTTCAGAGTCGCGATCTTGGCTAGAATCGCTCAGAACATCAATTCGCCGCGCATAGTGAACAACGAGATGGTTGGCAGCGATGCGTAGGCGGGTGTGCTGGGATACAATTTCCTGCGCCATCTGCTTGGTATGAAACGAGTCGCAATAGCCGTGAAGCTCGATTCCGCGACTCGATATCGTAATGTGGAACAGGTGAACACGCCGCTTCAAGAACTCGCGAACGACAGCCTCAATTTGCTCGGAGTCTGAGAGGAGTTTAGGGGCGTCGTCGCTGGCTGGGTTCATCGATGATAGTTCAGTTCGTTTCGAACTTGCTGAAACGATTCTCCAAATAGTTTTCAGTCTCCTCGAATCGCACAGCTCGATCACCTTTGGGTCTTAAGCGATCAATCTGTCGGCTTACTGCAGAAGTCGCTCGCTGGATCGCACTGTCGATCGCAGATCGCCAGGAGTCGCCTTTATCGACGATGATCACCGAGGGTTGACGTTCCAAGTTGACGACGATTCGAACTGCTTTGTCGACGCCCTGCTTGGGACCATTCACATCCTCTAGAAAGGCACTCACCCTGACGATTCTGGCGCGAAATCGAGCCAGCGAGAGTTCAAGCTTTTTCTTGATTTCGGCTTGCAGCTTTGCGTTTGGCCCAAAACCTTTACCACCGATTTGGATCAACATCTTCTTCTCCCTGAACATAAAAAGTGGAAGTTCGATTTGCTCACACTGTTGATTATCGACTTGAGAAGTGGTAAAACAAGTTGAACATTTACGTCCGACAGATTGATAAAATCAAACCGAAGAAAAATGCTATGACTTGGCTAAACTACCATCATTTGCAGTATTTTTGGGCTGTTTGCCAAGAAGGCACTGTTGCCAAAGCCAGCGAAAAACTACACGTAACGCCAGCGACAATTAGTATTCAACTACGAGATCTGGAAAAATCTTTAGGGGTTAAGCTTTTTCGAAAATCGGGCCGTGGCTTGACCCTCACAGAGATGGGGCAGGCTGTTCAACAGTACGCAAACGACATTTTTGCTACTGGTGAAGAATTGATGGACATGATCAATGGTCGGCCAGTAGGGGGTCCCATGACTTTGCGTGTTGGCATCAAGGATGTAATGCCCAAGTTAGTTGCCCACCAATTGCTGGAACCAACCTTAAAGATGTCGCCAGAAGTTCGTTTAATGTGCTACGAAGGTGATGCGGCCAGATTGGTCTCCGATTTGGCTGTCCATAAGCTCGACGTCGTGCTTTCGGATACTCCACTTGATCCGAACATCAAGGTGCGGGCCTATTCGCACCTACTCGGAGAGTCGGATATCGTTCTCGTAGGCTCGAAGCTGCTGGCTAGAAACGTTCGAGCTAATTTTCCTTCAGCTCTGGATGGTTGCCCCATGCTGTTGCCCATGCGGAATTCCGTACTGCGAAGATCACTCGACTACTGGTTCAAGGTCAATGAGCTATACCCCAAGATCGTTGGCGAATTTGAAGATAGTGCAATGCTCAAGATCATGGGCCGTGCTGGTGTAGGCGTCTTTCCGGTTGCGCGAGCCATTTGTAAGGAGGTCGAAGCCATGTACGACGTCGAGTTCATTTCGGCCATTCCAGACATCTCTGAGAAGTACTATGCACTTTCCGTAGAGCGTAAGGTAACTCACCCAGCAGTACTAGCTATCTCGGAAGTTGCTCGAAAGAAACTACGCAGTCGCTAGAGTACGGCTCTTCCCATCGATCAAGCTCGATGCCTTCTCATTGGTATCGATCGGCAGCACGAGGAAAGAGAGATGACGATGCATGACGATTTTGCCCAGATTGTCAATTCAAGGATCAATACTCCGTCACAGGCTCAACTGGCGGCGAAGCCCCAAGGATCGACTACGCCACCGTTGGTTGTGGTCGTTCGAGTCACCAATACTTGCTCGCTGCGCTGTCGATTCTGTGGTTTCAGCAGCCAGATGAATCTGCCCTCCAAGTACATAGACTGGTCGTCGCTACAACAACTGGGAATTTGGCTGAAGCAAATTCAACAACAGAAGCAGCGAGACGTTCTGGTTTCCTGGCTTGGCGGTGAACCATTTCAGTGGCCAGATTGGTTGCAAGCTACCAAGTACTTTGCTGAACACTTGGAACTTAGCACGAGCATAACCACCAACGGATTGTCTCTAGACAAAGGTTCGGTCCGTCTGGCTGCTGTAGCACTGTTTAAGCAGATAACAATTAGCGTCGACGGATTGGCGAACTTTCACGATCGTTTGCGCCAGGTCGACGGCATGTTCGACAGGTTGCGAACAATCGTAACCAAGATCCATGAAACGGCTGGTCGCGAACGATTGTTGCTTCGTGTCAATACGATAATGACTCGCGAAAACATTGATTCGTTTGGGGAGTTTTGTGATGCAATGGCTGACTGGGGTTTCGATGAGTTAACTTTCAATCCGCTAGGTGGAAATGATCGTCCCGAGTTCTACCCCGATAATCGACTTATGCCCGAACAGATCGAGCGGTTCGCAAGCAGACTTGAATCGATTCGAGCAATCTGTGGAGCCAGAGGCCTGTTGATACGTGGTTCGAAGTCGTATCTGCAACGAATGTTTGCGACAGCCAGTCGCCAACCGATCGCCGTTGCAGAATGTAATCCTGGCGAAGATTTCCTGTTCATTGACGAGCACTGTCGGCTCAGTCCTTGCAGCTTCACGATTGAGCACTTTAGCCAGCCGATCAATCAACCTTTACAACTGGCTGAGCTTCCATCGGTCAGTTTAGACTCGTTAGTCAACAACTTCAAAACGGTTCGACGCCAGCGCTGTCCCAGCGCCTGTTCCGATTGTCACGCGAACCACGTCTATGCCAAGTTCGGATAGAATAAGTGGATGTTAAAGTGCATCCTTATCTTATTGCCAGCCAGTAGTGCGAATTCCGATGTTTCAAAACTTTTTCAAGCGAGTATCTGCAGCTCCAACCAACCCGACCCCCGCGGCAACTTCTGCGATTAAGGAGTTTGATATCGCCGAGTTGTACCAAGGTCCGGTGGCTGTAGAAGGAGTTCTGCAGGGACAATCCACTCCGCTGGATGAAAAACTTCGCCAGGCATACTTCTGGATCGTTAATCACGCCATCATCAGTCCGTTTTACGACATCGAGTATAACGAGGAGTCGCCGCAACGTTACGACTTTGGCGATCGTCGAGGAAGCTTGGTTTTGCCGACAGGACAAAGTTATTGCAGCTTTGTCTTGATGCCGCTGCTAACCTTTGCCGTTCGGGCGAAATGTTTGCTAGTTGGCGGCCCAGGACGAGGCAAAACCACAAGTGCTGTACTCATGGGGGTGCTGGCAGGATATCCGATTCGCGAAGTGCACCGCGCGATCCAAAAGGGTCAACCTCAAATGACTATCGCCGATCTGCTCGGTAGTCCATTGCCCGCCGACTTAGTGAAGGCTCAGAGTATTGACCAAATCGGCATTGCATGGCGGAAATGGCTGAGCATGCGAATCAAAATCATCGACGAATACAATCGCATTCCGACGCGCACTCAGTCTGCTTTGCTGACTTTGATGTCCGACAACTATGCGGAACTGTACGATCAAACATTCGAGTGCCCCGATTCCGCTTGGTATTTGACTGCCAACGATGACGCAGGTGGTGGAACGTATCAAGTTATTGAAGCTCTGCGCGATCGAATCGATGTTGTCGTCAAGGCGTTGCACTTCAATAGCCGATTCCTGAGCGATCTGCTGGGAAGAATTGAAGCTCGCGTTCGCCCCGAGGAGATTGTACCAACGGAGATTCTTTTCTCGGAAGATGAAAGTAACCGACTTACGCGTGAGATCCGTTCGGTGCCGATTCCCGTTCCTGTGCTCCGTCGCTTGGAATTCTTTGTTAGTCAGTTCGAGTACTGTGAGTCGGCCGCGGAGCAGTTCGAATACAAGACGAAAGATACGGTCAAGCTGGCCGGTATCGATTGGCACCAGGTTGCCGCTAACGAATCGGGCAAGGATAAGCTGAAGGACATCGGCGCTCAGACCAAGAACGGTATTTCGGTCAGAGCTATCATGACCACGCTATCTTACGTGAAAGCGTTGGCCTATTTCCGCGGTAGTCAGGAAGTCATGCTGGAGGATCTGCGACAGATTCTCCCGTTCGTACTTCATGATAAACTGGTCGCTGATCTGGACTGTCCCTTCTTCGAGAGTGATGAAAACGCATCGCTACGAACCGATAAAGTAGCTTGGATTCGACGCATGTTTGATATGGCTTGTGCCGAGTATGATCGATTGCAATTGGATTCCGATGACAAAGTTGGTCAGCTAACCGATCAATTCGACAAAGGTCTTGAAGGAGTCGATCAACGTGAAGTTCGCAAGAGGCTGGCTGAGATCGAGAGCATACTGCGCAACTGGAGTGGTTCGCGGAAGTTTTATGGGCACATGTACGATGACGCTTTGAAGCTGAAGTATTTGCATCAACGCTATACCAACTATCTGCGCTGGCTAACATGGAAACAGTAACGCTATCAGATCTGTGCCGGCATCTGCTGGAAGAGAATCGACATGCGCTGAATGTGCGTTTTCAGAAACGTAAGGCTCAAGGCGCCAAGATCGACGCTGACATGTGGCTGCTGCACGTTCAGCGACGCATACTGCCTTTGGTAGATCGCGTCGGCGAATTCGCCAAGCAGAATGAAGTCAACTTTGGTAGTGCGGACATTCAAAGTCGGTGCTTGCAGGTGCTGAATCAATTGTATGAGGTTTCGTTGGACCTGTTTTCCGCGGGACATTTCGCCGAATCCACGGGTATACTGCCTGAAGCCTTGGCCAAGCTTTGGGATCAAACGATGCCTAGGCTTCCCAATTGGCTAATGAAGAACCCAAAGCTCGTCGCGGGCGGCCTGAGCAATGGAGTTTTGACCATCGCCAAGTCGCAGTCCGGTTCTGTATTAACCTGGTTGCAGAGTCTAGAGCGTATTGCTGAGCTAGTCGATTCCGTTGATCATTTGATGAAGGCTGGCAAAGTGGCGGCCTGGACAGCTGGGCTTCCCGAGTATCGTATATCGGCGTTAGAGATCGCTCGACAGATTCCAAAAGCTGCGGCTCGTATCTTGCTTAGATTGTCTGATGACTTATCAGATCAGCAGGTTCAGCAAGCCCTTATCGATTGGCAAAGCAACCCGTGGCGCAGTACGGAGGTTCGTCAGCCATCGCGAGGAATCGCGCAGGTCGCCAGATGCGGTGCCTTTCAAGGTTTTGGCGGCGTATTTCTTTATCCGCCCAGAGTCTTCCAGCGAGACAAGAATATTTTTGCGAGCGATGGCAAGTGCGTTTGGTTGCTACGGGCCGACAGTTTTGGGCAGTCCTTTCATCGCTGTGACGTCGCTGACAAGAGCAGTTCCCACACGTCGAAGGACAGCCCATCCATCGATAAGAATGGAAATGTAACTTGGATGCGTGAGTCTGTGGCGATGCCAGAATTGGCAGGAGCGACGAGCCAGGCTTGCGACGGACATACTTTGGCCGTAACCATTCCAACTTCGTTTCAAGTCTATCTGATCACCAATCTTTCCGCGCAGAGTTCTTTGTCATGAGCAAAGCCAACAAGGAATCTGCAAAGTCTTCTGCGGAAAAGAAAAACGTCCAGTCGAAGGTTGAAGAAGTGAAGGCTGATCCGGAGAACTTAAGGGCCCTCGAAGCTCAATGGTTGCAAGCGTGGCCACAGGCGATCGCTGATTGGAGCAACTATGTGCAGCTGAAGGAGCCGATCTGGTGTTACACAAAGCAGCAAGAGAAGCGAGAATCGTTGCTAGGTAGTTTTGCTATGATCCGACTAAAGGATCACTCAGTCGTCATCAGTCTGGCGCAAGTAGCAGAAAAAGGGCTGCAGCGATTTGCCACCGAAATACTCGCGCACGAAATAGGTCATCACGTTTACTGCCCAGCGGACTTAACCGACAATGTCCGTCTGATAGCTCGTATTCGTCGAGGCCTGCCTGGCTGTGAATCGTTCGCGCCTATGATAGCCAACTTGTATGCCGACCTGTTCATCAACGATCGCTTGCAACGGCAACGCGGTCGAGACATGGCAGGTGTTTATCAAGCTCTAAAGCCGGATGAAGACAATAGCAAGCTTTGGCAACTGTACATGCGAACCTATGAGCTGTTGTGGAGTCTACCGCCTACGACACTCACTCGTCAGCCCCCCAATGCACGGTTGAATCAAGACGCACTTCTTGCTTCACGCTTGATTCGCGTTTACAGCCGTGATTGGTTAGCAGGTGCTGGCAGATTTGCATGCCTACTGTTGCCCTACGTTACGGAGGAGGGTGAGGCCTGTAGCCAGTGCTTCCAAAGTTGGTGCGATACAACGCAGGCTGGCGCGGATGCAATCCCGGATGGCTTGGCGGAGATCGAACAAGATGAGATCGACGGCGCAATTCATCCAGCCGAAGACCCCGAGCTTTCAGGGCTTGATCCAATCGATCTTGGTGAAGTTTCTGGAAAGGGATTTGGCCGAGTTCCAGGGCACTTATCTGGCCGAAAGACGCTGAAGAGCTTTCGAGATCCCTTTGAGTACGCGGAGATACTCAAAGCAGCGGGCGTGAATCTTAATCCTCGCGAGGTAGCCATTCGTTACTATCGAGAACGAGCCAAACCCTATCTGGTTCGCTTCCCGGCTCGAACACATAAGCCTGCTTCAGATTCGATTCCTGAAGGATTAGGGCTATGGGAAATCGGCGATGATTTAAGTCAAGTCGATTGGATGAATACCTTGATTGCTAGTCCTGAAGTTATTCCTGGAGTGACAACGAAAGAAAGACTTTACGACAATGCTCCAGGTAGTGAACCTCAACGAGTTCCGCTGAACCTTTACTTGGGAGTCGACTGTAGTGGTTCGATGGGCGACCCAGCCTATCAGCTTTCCTATCCCGTATTGGCCGGGACAGTCATCGCTTTATCAGCTCTGCGTGCTGGGGCTAAGGTCAAGGTAGTGCTTTCCGGCGAACCAGGAAGATCGATTAGCACAGACGGGTTCATTCGCAATTCAGCCCAAATACTGAAGACACTGCTCAACTATCTGGGGACGGGTTATTCCTTTGGCATTCATCGCTTGGCCGAGACGTTCTCGCCTGATATCAAGACTGAACGACCAACTCATATCTTGATCGTTAGTGATTATGACATGTTTGCGATGCTGGATGAAAAGGGCAATGATCGACTGGGTTGGGACGTAGCCCGCCAAGCCGTTGGACTTTGTGGTGGCGGAGCAACCTACGTCTTGCAACTGCCTGGATACGAAGGCAGCGTCAAGAATCAATACTCAGAGATGATTCAGCGCATGAAAACGGATGGTTGGAATGTCCACTTGGTCAACTCGATGGAAGAACTGCTGGACTTTTCGAAGAAGTTTAGCCAACTGCAATATCAGCTAGATAGGAAAGATCGTCGAGGTCAATATGCTGGCTGAAGGACCATCACTTGAGGCATTGGTGCGGCGTTTGGCTGAATGCCCATCCGAGTTTATCGAAACCTGCATGACCCCAACGGGCAATAAGCAGTTAAACGCGATTCTGTCAGATCACTTTGTAAGCTTAACTGGCTTTCCGTGGACAGTTGATCGAATCCCACAATTGGCCATGTTGAACTGGTCAAGCAGCGACAAAGCGAAGAGCATGCGTTGGTGGGGGCTTGTGAGCATCGCAACCTGGCTAGTTCACGATTCCTATTTCCGTGAACGTCCGGAACTGGGTGAGTCTAGCCTGGCGTGGCTGCTGAGCGATTCGCTAAAGCAGCTTGCCGAACTGGTTCGGCCCAATCAGTTCATTGATGATCCCGATCGCCGCGAGGAACTTGTCCGACTATGTTTGAGCGCACATCAACTTCGGCCAGCCGGTGAGCATCCAGCACAGGCCGCTGATCGGCTCGCCACGCTGGATAGTGTGAGTCGACAGAGGATCTTGCAGGAGACGGCCGAGGCGGAACGCAGAGCACGGGAAGTTCGTGAAGCGATGGCTCGGCAGCGCGCCATGGAATCCGCAAGCCGTTACGGAGAATAGGACTGATACGATGTACCCAGAACTCTCCGAAGCAGAACGATTTCCCTTGCTCAGCCAACGTGGTCGGCAGTTTCTTCATCGCATGCGGCAACATCCTCACGCACCGATCTGGAATTGGCCCAACGGTGAACAGCTCAATCAAGCCGGTCTTGATCGTGTTCGGCAATTCGATCAGAGTTTGCGCAGCAATGTGTGGGATTATGGGCTAGACGAACCATTGTGGCTCGAGTCCTACAAAGAGTATTGTTTGAAATGCGTCCCGTTCTATCGCGGTCGCTCCAGGCCAAGAACAGCATTCACGGAATTGCCCACTTGCAACCGAGCTGATCTAGCTCCGCGAGTTTGGCAATTTGTTCCCGATGATCAACCTGTAGACGAGTTAATCGTTTTTTCTAGCAGTGGCACAACCGGTCACCCGACACGTACGCCGCATCATCCTTATTCAGCAGCTTGCGGAATTCCACTTCTCGAGCAAGCTCTGCGGTCGTTGCATGGAATCGAATTTCCTCGCGGTGCAGATCGCGTTGCCTTGACCAATATTGCAGCCTATCCGGGAGCTTTCACAACTGCGATTGTAGTATCGCATCTAGAGGAGGCGGGATGTGTGCGAGTGAACATGGATGAGTCGGCATGGAAAAATCTAGAAGATCGCGAACGTTATATCAACGCATGGCAAGCTCCCGTTTGGTTGGGTGATCCAGTGGCTTTTGGTGCATTGGAGCAACTTGAATTGGATCATCAACCTCAGGCCATCATCTCCAGCATCATGCACCTGAATCCAGCCTATGCCAATCAGTTAAGTCAGCGATATCAATGTCCAGTGTTGGATGTGTATGCAATGACCGAAGCTGGAATCATCGCAGTCAGTGACGCTCTGTGTGGCCATCGGGTTCTTGCGCATGATCTGTTCGTTGAGATTCTAGATCCGTTAGGCAACCGGCTGAGTGAGGGCGAGCGTGGTGAGATTACTTTGAGTGGTGGTCGCAACCCGTTTTTGCCTTTGCTTCGATACCGCACGGGCGATTTCGCAGCCTTACGAATCGATGGCCATCATCGTTACTTGGTGGATCTTTGTGGTCGTGCTCCGGTCGATTACTTATCAGACTCCGGCAAGCTTGTTCACAGCATGGAGATAGTTCGATTGATGCGAGCCTTTCCGGTCCGCAGGTACGAAATGAGGGCAACAGATGGCGGATATGAATTGTGGCTAGAAGGCTGCTTCGACCCTACGCCCATCATCGCCAAACTTAGGCAAATGCTTGGCAGTCGACTAGTTGCTGTTTTCGTGGACCAGAATAGGCTCGAAAGCCACGCGGGGGCGTAGCAAATTCGGGCCTGTAAATCTAAGATGTTGATCTACAAACGTCCCGGCCAAGGCGGCTGGGCGTTATAGTCCTCGCTTTGGCTTGACTGATGACATTCTCCGATAAATTCTCACACATTATTCGACAGCGCGAATCGCTTGCGGCCTACACGTGGTTGCAGATGGGCGGTGAAGCGAAGTACTTTGCGGAACCTGGTAGCCTAGCTGAACTTGCAGGCCTTGTTCAAGAAGCCTTTGCATCAAGTATCGCTGTTCGACTGCTGGGGTCTGGTTCCAACCTTCTAGTTCGTGAGGAAGGTGTGGATGGATTAATTGTTCACCTTTCTACGGCGGAGATGTGCTTGGTTTCGATCCAAGACGATCGCTTAACGGCTCGAGCTGGCGCCAAGCTGAACCACGTTATCTCGGCAGCCGTTGGTGCAGGGCTGGGCGGACTGGAGCATTTGGCAGGGATTCCTGGCACCGTAGGAGCAGCTATAGCGTCCAACGCAGGAATCACGAATGACGATATTGGCAGTCGAGTCACCAGTGTGACGTTGATGGATCGCGATGGTAATCTGGGCAAATTAAGCGGAAATCAGCTTCAGTTCGGTTTCCGTCGCAGCAACCTGCAGGAAAACTTCATTGTCGAAGCGGAGTTCAAGCTGCGAGCTGGAAATCCAGCGGAGTTAACGCGACGGATGCAATCGAACTGGATCGTTCGTCGAGCCGCTCAGCCTGTGATGGGCTCGCGAACTGTACAAGCCTTCATCGAACCTGATGGGATGCGATTGGCTGATGTGCTAGAGTTTGCTGGAGTTCGAGACGCTCGCGAAGGTGATTTCGCCATGGATTGGGCTCATCCCGGTTTTGTGGTCGCCGCTGGACAACCTCAAAGCAAAGATTTGATAGCACTACTCAATCGTGTCAGCCGATCTGTCGAGGCAAAGTCTGGAATTCAGTTGCAATCAGCCCTGAAGATATGGTAGTAATAGCATTGGCGGATATTCAATCGCCCCTCTACCACTGACGAATCAAGAAGACCAAGGATGGCAAACGACAATCGAGGCTTTCGAGAGCGATTGACCCACGCGCTGCATGTCATACCGGGCGGAGCACTTCTATTTGCATTGATTCCGCTGGTGGTCTTCGGATACTGGGGCTGGTATCACTACGCGGCAAAACGCATTGATCGCACTTTTTACTCGCTCAAATTGCCTCAGATCGTGATTTCTGCCCAACCCGAGTGGATTAAGAGTTCTGTACTCAATGAAGTGTTTGAAGGCAAAAAGCTTGATCGGATCAATACCTTGGATCCTGCAGCGAACGCTGACATCGCCAGCGCCTTCGAAACTCATCCATGGGTCAAGTCTGCCACACGAGTCACGAAGTATGGCAACACAGTGACGGTGGACCTTGTTTATCGTCAGCCCTTGGCAATGATCAAAGTGCCCTTTCAAGATTCAGAAACTGGTAAGTGGCGAGAAGGCTTTGATCCAGTTGACCAGTATGGAGTTGTACTACCAGTTGGCGATTTCACCACAGATCAAGTCTTTCAGTTCTTGCTGATAGACATTGAGAACATCGATCGCACGCTGACCGGAATGGCATACGCTGATATCCGAGTCCATCAAGCACTAAAGCTTGCCAGCTACCTGGAAGCCTCGGGCAAGCGATCGTTGCTCGGAATCCAGTGGCTGAATGTTCGTCGAGATAACGATGTTTCTTCCGGGAAGCCTTGGCTAATTCAACTGCAAACCAATGACAACCGGTTAGTCGTTTGGGGGCACGCGCCGGGTGATGAGATACCTTCTGAGAATTCAGCAGATCGAAAGATTGCCGATCTGACGAATTGGTTGAAGGTCGAGCGAGAGAAGGGATCACAAGGCGGCCAGCTTGACCTTTCCACGGGCAAAGCCGTACCAGGTCAAACTGCCTCGAGTCGGTAGGGTAAGTTGTAGGGTGTAACTGCTTACCACTTACTGCTTACTTGCCATTAACTACTTCTTCTTTCGAGGATCGGTACCCTCGATCTTATAGTCCTGCTTGGTCAAGGGTGCTTCGACCTGCAAGCGATGCTTCGAATCTTGCCCATATTCCTTGGGCAGCAGGTCATCGCAGATTTCAATCTCACTTCCGTCAGGTTCCTTCTGAGTACCTTTAGTGTAAACAGCCATGATGCGAACAATCTTCTCGCCGGGTGGAACGTCAGCGATCTTGAATTTTCCGTCTTCAACGGCACCACCAGTGACAGCACCTTTTCCATCAACGGGTTCGAGATTGATCATGCCTCGACTCACAGGTTCGCCATTGAACGTGACCGTTCCTTCCACGGTTGCCATCCCATTTCCACATCCCGTCAAGAAAATGCAGAACGTAACGCAGCACACAAGTGCAATAACTCGATTTGTCATTCTAAGTCCTTTACAAACGAAAAAAGGTAAGCGGCCAGCTCTTGTAGCTAAACCGCTTACCCGGAGTGTTGATGAAGAAAGTTTGGCTATTGGTTCAGCGTTGCTACCTCGCCACCGGCGATTGAACCCAACGCTCGCCAGGTGACCAAGTCGATCGTGTTCGACAGGAACTGAACAGAACCATCGGCCATCACCACGTTTACACCGCCCGTGTGCCTACTTCTAGGAGCCACAGCCACACGTAGGGTTGAAGTGTTGACGATGCAAGGCAAATTTTGTTGAGGCAGGTTTGTGCTGGTGCCGCACTCGTCATTGCGATCTGGGCTACTCGAGTTCGGCGTTAGTGTCGTATGGAATGCCCATCGACTATCTCCTGAATTGTTCATCGCATCGGCGCGAGAATCACGAAACGCAGTGCCAGCGGATCCATCGGAAGCCGGAATCAAGACCTCTGCCATCATCAACGTATTGCTGCTGCCATCGGTAATGCTTTTGAAGCCAAATGGTCCGGGATTAGGATTGTTCACAACAGACGTGTTGTGACTGCGAAATAGACCCGTGGCATCAGAATCAGAGATTCCAGCCACCGTTCGCTCGGGCCATCGGCCATGATTAACAACATAGTTCAGTCGCGTTCGCCAATTGACGTCACCTCGCCAGTACTGGCCAGGCCCAGATGAATTGGGATCACTTGGGCAATAGTAGTAGGCGACTGGAGCCGAGATTAGTCCTGTCAAGGTACTGGGAACATTGTTGGGAGCAGTAAAAAAATGTCTCGTCATATCAAACCGGTCAAACAGAGCGTTCTGCTCCATGTAAGGCCATAAGGCGACGACATAGGTTCGACGTTGAGTATTCTGTGAACCGAATGGGAAGCGATTGAAGGTCGAGTGGTGATTGTGCATCCCTAATCCCCACTGCTTCAAGTTGTTGCCGCATTGCATACGTCGCGCCGCCTCCCGCGCTGCTTGGACAGCAGGCAGAAGCAACCCAACAAGAATCCCGATAATTGCAATCACAACCAGAAGTTCAACCAGTGTGAACGCCTGCCTTCGATTCCGATGAAGCTGACGGTAAAAAGTCATTGAGAATTCTCCTAACGAAAAGTACGTCGTACTAAAAATCCCTAACAATGAAACAAAAATCAAAGCCGCAAAGCACTTCGCAGAGTTCTTGCAACCTATATTTCCGCCAATATTACTGAGATCTCAGTGTTTATGCAATACGCTTGGGCAGATACCCACACGAAAATCTAGAATTTAAGGAAAGGAACAAGCCATCAAAAGCCATCCTTGACTGTTGATGTAGCCTTCGCAGTGCATGAGAACAATCCTCAGAACCTTTGTTCTGGAAAATGCGGCGAACCACAATCTAATCTACAGCCTAATCTACAGCGTGGCAGACGGAGCCTAGGGCTCTTTAGCCTTTCGGTCCAAAGCCTGCATAAGCAACTCATGTCCAAAGCGAAGATGTCGCTCACCCAATTCGCGAGCCCTCTCGCCATTGCCAGCTCGAACGGCTTCGACGATCTCGCGATGCTCAATCAAGCTTTGGCTTATTCTGCTTGGCAGGTGCATGAATGTGCTATTGATCATTTGAACAATTCGCACGGAGAATTGTTGTAACGTGTTGATGATCAACTTATTCCCCAAGAAGATCGAAGGAAGCTGATGGAATTCAACATCCAAGGCTGCCGCCTCTCGAAGTGATCCTCGGCTGCTTTCAACTTCGGCATATCGCTGAACATTGTTTTCCCATGCCTGCAATTGTTCCGAGGACAAGCTGCCCGAAATTGTCTTCAGTACGTAACCTTCTAGTGCTAAGCGAATTCCATACATCTCGTGCAGTTCTTCAATCGTTAGCTCACGAACAAGAATGCCCGATTGCGGCGAAACCGTAATGAAGCCCTCCAGCTCCAGTCGTTCCAAGGCCGCCTTCACCGGAGTTTTGCTCATTCCCAGTTCTTCCGCTAGTTGTCGTTCGGACAGAACTGTCCCGGGCGGATACTGGTAGTTGAAAAATCGAGCTCGAAGTTGTTCGTAGGCCTTGTTTTTGAACAGCTCGCGTGGAACGGCCTTCTCAGACTTTGTTTGTGGAGGGACTGTCATGGTGGGAAGTCCATTTGCATTAGGTGGGAAAAGCAGCTCTACTGTCCTGGGATCTCAGTTTGATCTAAACTGCTGCTGCGGCAGATAAGCGACTACAATTTTTTTTAACAGGCCCTAAAGCTAACTGAAAGCGGCCAGCAGCCACATTCCTTCCCAAATTGCAAAATTGTGCGATACAAATCTCAATCATTGGACTCAAAAGTACATTTTGTGATGTTATTCCTGGCAAGCACCCTCTGGGTCACTGGGGTAGCTGGCAATGAAACAGTCGGTCGAGCACTTCCTCTCGAAAGCGTGCGTTGGCACGATGAGAGCTTTTGGGGACGACGCAGTTCTGCCATGCTTGCTGGCCTGAATAGCACCATGACACCGCTGATGCTAGGCAGTGATCGCTCACAATTTGTCGTGAACTTCCAGATTGCTGCGGGAAAGAAAGCAGGTAAGCACCGTGGCCCTGCTTGGAACGATGGGGATTGTTACAAATGGATCGAGGCATTGTCTGCTTTTTATGCGCAGACAAACGACGAGCGAATACGCAGTTTGTTGTCTGAAGTGATCGGCGAGATCGCCGATGCACAACGCTCGGACGGTTACATTCACACTCCAACATTAATCGATCAGCGCAACAATGTGACGGGAACTGCAGAACTGGGAGACCCAGCGAACTTCGAAATGTACAACATGGGCCACTTGATGACCGCTGGCTGCGTGCATTTTGAAGCAACAGGAGATCGTTCGTTGCTGAGTATTGCTTGCAGGGCAGCCGACTATTTGGATCGACGATTCGCCAACCCTGATATCAAGATCGCGCGACATGCAATCTGCCCAGCTCACTACATGGGTGCGGTCGATCTGTATCGCACCACGGGCGACTTAAAGTATCTCGAGCTTTGCCAGCGTTGGTTGTTGATGCGCGATCTAGTAAATGGCGGTGGGGACGACAACCAGGATCGTATACCTTTCCTTCAGCAACGCGAAGCCGTGGGTCACGCGGTTCGAGCTAACTACCTTTACGCTGGAGTAACCGATCTGTTTTTGGAAACGAAACAATCCGCTTTACTTGTACCACTCAATGCCTGTTGGGACAGTGTCCATCAGCGTAAGCTCTACGTCACCGGAGGCTGCGGTGCGCTTTACGATGGCGCATCACCCGATGGTTCCGACAAGCAGAGCACCATAACTCGAATCCATCAAGCCTATGGACGCAATTATCAACTGCCCAATTCAACCGCGCATAACGAAACCTGCGCGGCTATTGGCAATGTTCTCTGGAATCACCGCCTGTGGTTATCTCAAGGTCATGCCAAGTATATCGATGCTCTGGAGACCTCACTCTACAACGCTGTTTTGGCCGGTGTTAGTCTTGATGGCGAACGATTCTTCTACACCAACACCTTGCGACAACTCGATCAAATGCCAACCGCACTTCGTTGGCCTCGCGAGCGACAAAGCTGGATTAGCTGCTACTGTTGTCCACCCAATGTAGCTCGTACAATCGCCCAAGTAGGTCGATACGCGTATTCCATCGACAAAAATCGAACCTCCGTTCTGCTCTACGGCTCAAACTCGTTGAAGCATAAACTTACCGAGGGACAAACCATCGAAGTTAAACAGACCTCAAACTATCCGAACGGTGGTACCGTCTTGTTAGAGGTCGTAACAGCTCCCGAGCATGCTTATACAATCAGTCTGCGAATTCCGGGATGGTGTTCTCGATCGGCCGTCAAAGTGAACTCGACGCCCATGGCTGAACTTCCAACCGCTGGCTCGATGTTCGATATCTCTCGCCAATGGCAAGCCGGTGATCGCATCGAACTGCAACTGCAGATGCCTATTCAGTTATTGGAAGCTCATCCTCTGGTCGAAGAATGTCGCGGTCAAGTTGCCGTTCGCCGAGGTCCACTGGTTTACTGCCTAGAATCTTCCGACCTGCCCTCGGGAGCATCGATTCAAAACATCTTCATCGATCCGAAACAAGTGACCAATTGGACGGTTCATCTACAAGCCAACGCTGAACCGCTAGCGAATATTCCCGTTCTCAAGGGCAAGGTTCAGCTTGGCCATGTTCAGCTCGGCAATGACGGAACTTTGTCACCATCCGTTAGCGAACCTCTTTACCACAATTTCGAAACAGACAGTTCACCACCACCGAAGTTCAATTGGTGCCCTATTTCGCATGGGGTAACCGGGGTCGTTCCGAAATGAGCGTCTGGATTCCTGTCAAACAATGAGCAGAGCATGATTTATTTTCTGCGATCTTATAACTATTTTGTGGTTTTCGCGCTAGCATTGGCTACCAATGTGTTTTCGTTTCAAACCACTGCCGCTGATGAGCCATTGGATCGAGGCCTGATTGTCGACCTAAATCCAGACAATGGACGCAGCGACGTGCGCACAGCAGACGTTTTCAATTGGTCCATCCCGACGGGCAAGAGTGAAACAACTCAGAGCTTTGGAAAGATATCCATTACGATTCGTGCCAAGCAAGCCGATGGCCAGGCCTCCACATTAGCCTGGGGATGGTGGAAGGCGGGCTACGATTTTGCTGCCACTCTCAGTTCAGATGGAGCCACCACCGTCAAGCCCGGCCAACAGATCGAAATTCTAGTTGATGGATTAGCACCTGGAAAACACCGATTGGTGACTTGGCACAACGCTTGGGATTCAACTGTTTCACAAGGCGATTTGTCACTAACGTTGAAAATCGGATCACAGGTTATCCAGCAATCATGTAAGCGACGGCTCAGGTACTTCATGACGATCTAGCCTTGTCTTGTAGCTTTGACTTTCAGGTCGAAAACAACGAAACGGCCACATAAGGAGTGCTACTGATGATCAAGACTCCTTCGCCATCTTAAATGCCTTAGCCATTGAATACCAGATCCTCGCCGCGTCGTTCGCCGCCCTAACCCAATTGACCGAGATGTACACGTTGAGCCCAAACCGCTGCTTCAATGGGAACCACCATGGATCGCAGGAAATCAGCCCATGATACAGGATCAAGCGGCAGATAAGCGATCCGAATCCCCACCATCATCTCCGAATACTAACGTGGCTCACTACCATCTGTTCCTGGGTCAAACACTGAAAGCACACATGATGCGGACCACAACTCTGCTGAATACCTCGGAAAACTCGCTCAACAAGCTGGCAAACTGAGATTACCGATTTCATGCATGATAGCTACTGGCGAGTTGATTGTGAGTTGGCCGATGGTACGCAGGTCAAGGGCCGCGTGTTCGAATGCCGAGTTCGTCGCGACGCCTTCCAGGAGCGAAGGCTATGGTCGATTCGCAATCGGTGGTCGTGGTGGACGCGTTATCGTCGATACCAACCTGAGCGATTCGGGGCCAGGCAGCTTGCGTGAGGCTGTTGAGGCCGAAGGTCCACGCACCGTAGTTTTGAAAACGGGTGGGACAATCCAGCTTAAGAGTAAACTGCTGATTCGCAATCCTTACATTACGATCGCCGGACAGACTGCACCTGGAGATGGAATTTGTGTTCGCGGCTACACCTTTGGATGCTTCGGAACGCATGATGTGATTATGCAACATGTGCGGTTGCGAGTCGGCGACGAGTCCGGCAGCACGATGGATGGTACAGGATTCGCTAGCAGCGATCATTGTATCTTCGACCATTGCTCGATCAGTTGGAGTATTGACCGCAGGCGGTTAGCTCGCGAAGCGCAAGAAACATCACTTTGCAACGTTGCATCGTGGGCTGAAGCACTGAATGTGGCCAATCACCAAAAGTATAAGGCGGGACTGGTCAATTCCTTCGCCGGAAGCATCTCAGGTGATATCGGTAGCTTCCATCACAATCTGTTAGCCCATTGCGCCGGCAGAAACTGGAGCCTAGCTGGTGGACTTAATCGTGGGGCAAGTTCGCCGGTCGATTGGACATCCGCAATAACGTGGTTTACAACTGGCAGCACCGACTAACGATGGTGGAGTCAAAGCGCTAAATCTGGTGAACAACCTTTACATCCCAGGCCCAGCAACGAAAGTCTTCCATCTGCTTAAACCCGATGCGGGTTCAGCCTCTGACCGGCAACAATACTACGTTGCTGGTAATCGAATGGAAGGCAAGTTTGATCAGCACACAGATAATTGGGCAACTGCAGTGACTGTTGCCGCTGAGTTAATCCTGAAATTAAGCTTGATAGCCCCTTTTGCGAACCATTGTGCACGACAACTTCGATCGATGAGCTACTCGAAAATGTACTTCAAGATGTAGGCGCGAATTGCCAAGGCTGGGACAAAGTCGATCAGCGCATCATCGCCGACGTACGCAATCGTTCAGCCTCAAGCCAAGGAAGCAAAACAGGTATCCCTGGCATCATCGACTCACAATCCGACGTCGGTGGTTGGCCAGAACTTTCTGTGGGTACGGCTCCGTTGATTCTGACCGCGATGGTATGCCGGACTCTTGGGAGAGGCTCACGGATTGAATCCAGTCGTACAGGATCATCAACAACAAATGCCCGAGGCAGGGCTCACGGCAATTGAATTGTATTTGGCTGACTTGTTCACTTTGCGGAAGGTGAAGAAGTGATGTGCAGAGTAAAGTCCATGTCGAAGGTGCTGTCGACTTTGTTCCTAGCACTTGCAGGTTGCCTGGACACTAAGCCATTGAGTGCCCAAGGATACCCCAGCTATCCAAGCAACAAGCCGCTGAGGCGCAGGCGAGGCAGCAGGCGGCAGACGCTCGCAGCGATGCGATCTTCGCCGCCAATTCTGAATTAGATCAGTGGGCTAAACGTGGAAAACCTTACATTCCGTCAGCCGCGATGCCTGATCAATTGCCACAAGCTCCTATACCAGCTTTTCCAGGTGCCGAAGGTGGCGGCAAGTTTAGCTATGGCGGACGAGGCGGTAAGGTTCTAGTGGTGACGAACTTAAATGATGACGGGCCTGGTAGCTTCCGCGAAGCCTGCGAAGCAGTTGGACCTAGGGTGGTCGTGTTCAATGTCGCAGGCATTATCAAACTGAAGGATCGCATTCGAATTCGTGCACCTTACATATCAATCGCCGGCAGTACGGCGCCTGGTGATGGGGTTTGCATAGCAGGAAACACTGTCGAACTTGAGACGCACGACATCATCATCCGTCACATGCGATTCCGTCGTGGAGCCACGGATGCAGCGGATCGCAACGATTCGATCGGTGGCAATCCTATTGGAAACATCATGATCGATCATGTCTCGGCCTCTTGGGGCTTGGATGAAAACATGTCCATGTATCGCCATATGTATCGCCCGCCGGACAGCGAAACCGATGTAAAGCTTCCTACGGTCAACATCACCATTCAGAACTCCATCTTTTCCGAAGCGCTCAACACCTATCACCATGCCTTTGGATCAACCATCGGTGGATTCAACAGCACCTTCATGGGCAATCTTTGGGCTAACAATACAGGCCGCAATCCCAGCGTTGGAATGAATGGCGACTTTACCTTTGTCAACAATGTCATTTACAACTACCGACATCGTACGGTGGATGGTGGCGACCATTTGAGTCGCTTCAACATCATCAACAATTACTTTAAGCCTGGACCTGGAACACCCAAGAATCCAGTTGCTTACCGAGTCTTAAAGCCTGAATCCGAGCGGAGCAGAACGGTAGTGGATAACTTTGGCAAAGCTTTCGTCGTTGGTAATTACGTTGAAGGATATCCTGATGTTTCTGCAGACAACTGGAATGGTGGAGTTCAACCGGCATCGAAGGCTCCTGTTGAATCGGTTCTACCCAACATTCGAGTGAATGAACCATTTTCGTTCGCTACGTTCCCAATCGTTGATGCAAAGGCGGCATATGAAAAGGTGTTGCAATCCGCCGGAGCAACTCTACCGACTCGTGATGCCGTTGATCAGCGTGTTGTGAAGATGGTTCAAACTGGAACGGTAGGCTCCGCCAAGATTCTGCCAAGCTCGCTCGAGCAAGCTGCGAAGGTCGGTTACAAACAGGAATACCTTGATGAATTGTCAGTTGGCGTGACACAAGGCTATATCACCGATCCCGCTGAAGTCGGTGGCTATCCCGAGTATCGCGGACAACCCTATCCGGATCGAGATTCCGACGGTCTACCCGATAGCTGGGAGTTGAAGTACGGACTCAATCCAATGGATCCGCAGGATTCCGTTCAGGATAGCGATGGCGACGGCTACATGAATATTGAGGAGTTCATCAACGCAACCCAGGCTGGCTGAGTACGACTCGAACTCACTAGCGACGTAGGCCAATTTTTGCCGTAACTGCGACAGAATTGTTGGGGCCTACGCAGATTGGTAGACATTTTAATCTGCCGTAACAGTGTGAACCTTTCACGGCCAACGTAGTATGAGCTATGCCCATAAATTGGCTGCTCGCTACAATTGAACTACGTGAGGTAATACTTGGCTTGTACCCATTGCAATGCACGAGCTGTTCCGTTTAGAAAAGATGCCGATGAGTTTGGAAGCTTGGATCGATGTTGGCGGTACTTTTACGGATTGTCTTGTCCGGACCGCAGACGGCAAGATAATTCGCATCAAGACTCTCAGCTCTAGCCGTGTACCAGTTTCTTTAGAGGATGATCATGCTGGCGAACCGCACACTGGACGCACTGAAAGATTACGATTTACCGAGCTGAACAACGATGTTCCTCAGTTTTGGTGCGGTGCAAAGTTGATTGGATTCGATTCCGACGGTGTACAGACACTTGCCGCAACTGTCACCGATTTCTCAGCTGGAGACGTCGTCTTAGAGCGTCCGATCGACATCAATGCAGCATCTCGATTCGAGCTAGTTCCGAACTGCGAAGCCCCAGTACTGGCCGTTCGAAGATTGCTTCAAGTGCCACTGTTGCAACCACTGCCACCTTTAACCGTTCGCTTGGGGACAACTCGCGGAACGAACGCCCTGCTGACTAGAACCGGTGCCAAGGTTGCTATGTTGATCACTAGCCCCTTTGAACAGCTCCTTGAGATCGGCGATCAAACTAGGCCGGAGCTCTTCGCGCTGAACATCGAAAAGCCTTCACAACTCACAACCGTTCAACTTGGTATCGATGAAAGACTGGCAGCAGACGGAAACGTGCTTCGCCCCTTGGATCGAAATCACGCGCGACAACAACTGCGACGAGCCAAGCAATTAGGCTGTCAATCGTTGGCTATCAGTCTGATGCACAGCTATCTCAACCCAGCCCATGAGCTTGAGCTGGCTGAGTTAGCGTCGGAGTTTGCGTTTGATCACGTCAGCGTTTCACACTCTCTTGCTACGGTCGTCGAATTTGTAGCGAGAACTCAAACGACCGTAGTCGACGCGTACTTGAGTCCGATTGTGCGCGGCTATTTTCGAAACCTATGCGAGCAGTTTGGCGGCAATCAAAGTGTCAATTTATTGGTAATGACCAGTGCGGGAGGCCTGGTCGATTGGCGTGAGTATTCCGGCAAGGACTGCATTTTGTCAGGACCTGCCGGCGGTGTTGTTGCGCTGTCGCAGATTCGGGCAGTATTGGATCAACCCATCATCGGACTAGATATGGGGGAACCAGCACCGATGTGTGTCGAGCTGACCATCAGAACGAACTGCAGTACGAGTCGACGAAAGCGGGTGTACGAATTCTAACACCAACGTTACCCATTGAGACAGTCGCATCGGGTGGCGGGTCGATCTGTTGGTTCGATGGTGTATCTTTGCGGGTTGGCCCACAGAGCGCAGGAGCCTTTCCTGGACCGGCATGTTATGGTCGCGGTGGACCGTTAACAATTACCGATTTGAACATAGTTTCTGGAAGAATTCCCTTAGCCCAGTTCCCCTTTCCTATGGATGTCGATGCAAGCTGGAAACGCATTGATGAACTGTTACTTCAAGTGCAGGCTGCGACAATCGACAAGAATTCTAAGCCTGAGGGGAAGGCAGACCTCCAGTCTCAGTGGACCCGCCAACGTTTAATCGATGGCCTTCGACGTTTGGCGACCGAGCAGATGGCCGAAGCGGTGCGTACGGTTTCCATCAAACAAGGCGTAGACCCTCGCACTCACTCCCTGGTCGGATTCGGCGGTGCTGCTGGTCAGCACATTTGCGAGATTGCCGAGTCTCTCGGAATTTCCACTATTGTTGACCACCCAGATGCCGGACTGCTTTCCGCCGTGGGCATGGGATTAGCCAATCGACGCTTCGATCAAGTGGTACCCGTGTATCGACCATTGACCGAGATTGATTTCTTGACCTTGTTGGATCGTGCTGCCGAAGTCGTCGACGAACTCGAAAGCAAGCTTCGAGATTGCCGCATTGCGAAGTCGCTGACTGCGGAGCTTCGTTATCAAGGCACAGATTCAACACTCTCCGTTTCAATTGATGGAGATACCCCAGCGTCGGCAACGGGACTGCCACAGGATCTTACTCAGCGATTCGATGAGTTGCACCAACAGCGTTACGGCTATCTACGACCGAATCGAAGCCTAGAGTTGGTGGCGATTCGCGTCAGCGTGCAAAGCGCGGAGCCTCGTCAATTGATTGACCTACTCTCCACCCCTGCGGCTTTGCCATCAGGAAATGAATCTCAGTCTGAAATCACATCGAGTCAGAAACCGTTCGCTCCCGATATACCAAGCTCGCCTGGTACTGCGGTTCATTCTCAATCAATCCCAAGTGTACATCGAAGCAACTTACATCCGGGCGATCAGATCTCAGGTCCGCTTATCGTCCTGAACTCCGGATCAACATTGGCTGTGGATCGGAATTGGCAACTGACTGTGGACTCAGTTGGCATGCTGTTGCTTAACAAGTCAACTTCCATGCTAGATGAAAGCCTTAAGCGGGATTCAAGTAGCACTCAATCACCCGTTGCTATTCCGAGCAATCAAGCCGGATTCGATCCAGTCCTTCGCGATTGTTACGCGCAACGACTATCGGCAATCGCTACGCAGATGGGTTTTGTGCTTCAGCAAACAGCGGTCAGCGTGAACATTAAGCAACGACGCGATTTTAGCTGCGCTGTTTTTGATGGTACGGGGAACCTGCTTGCCAATGCACCACACGTACCAGTGCACCTGGGTGCGATGGGAGTAACTGTACGCGCCATACTTGAGCGATTCCCAGAGATGCAACCCGGCGATAGCTACTTGTGCAACGATCCGTATTGTGGCGGCTCGCACCTTCCAGACCTAACACTGGTTCAACCTGTTTTTGAAGTAGGTCAAGCTCTGCCAAGTTTTTTTGTTGCAAATCGAGCCCACCATGCAGATATCGGCGGTATAGCACCAGGTTCGATGTCGATTATGGCTACAAGGCTCGAGCAAGAGGGCGTAGTCATTTCGCCTTTTCAGTTAACCCGAGGCGATCAATCTTGTGTTGATCAACTCAAGCAATTGGTAGACACCTCGCCGTACCCGCCGAGAAACTGGACTGAAAACCTGGCGGACTTGAACGCTCAGCTTGCAGCATGTACCCGAGGAAGCCAACTGCTGCGTGAATATGCGCAGTCGGTTGGCTGGGCGACGATGAGGTCTTACGCAGATCATTTGCTAAATGCGGGGCAAGCTAGGATGGCTCAGTTTATCGAGCATGAGATAGAGTCGCTGTGTGGTCTTTCTACGGAAGGCAAGCTGGAGTTTCAGGATGCGCTCGAGGATGGAACGCAGATTTGCGTTTGCATCACTCGAATTGCCAAAGATCAACTTTGCTTCGACTTTAAGGGAACCGGCCCGGCAAGCTCGTCCAACTTAAATGCCAATCCTTCCATTGTTACTGCGGCTGTGCTTTACGTTCTGAGATCATTAGTCAGGGACGAACTTCCGCTCAACGAAGGCGTCCTGCGAACTGTTGATTTGTGTATTCCTGTGAGTGTTTTGAATCCTCAACCTTCCGTGCCAGCAGGATCAAGTCCAGCAGTGGCGGCGGGCAATGTTGAGACTTCACAACGCGTGGTGGACGTATTATTGGGTGCTTTTCAGGTTGCCGCTGCCTCTCAAGGCACCATGAACAATACCTTGTTTGGCAATAGTTCGTTCGGATTCTACGAAACGATCTGCGGTGGCAGTGGTGCAACGGCAACAGCCTGTGGAGCTAGCGCGGTCCACACTCACATGACGAACACGCGATTGACCGACCCTGAAGTGCTAGAATTACGCTACCCAGTTCGCTTGAAGGAGTTTCGCGTGCGAACAGAAAGCGGTGGAAGTGGACGTTATCGAGGCGGCGATGGAATTGTAAGGACCTTTGAGTTTCTGCAGCCTGTTACTCTGTCACTACTAACCAGTAGACGTCAGTCGCAGCCGTTCGGCCTAGGTGGAGGATCACCAGGTGCAGCCGGTGAAAACTGGCTCATGAAACCCGGCTTGGGATGGGAAAAACTGCCAAGCAGCTGTCAGCTTGACCTGCCAAGCGGCTCGATACTTTCGATTCATACACCTGGCGGTGGTGGATTTGGTCGTTTCGAGGATGAATGACTTCGAGCATTCGACTATACTACTGCCGGTGATTGCACCATTTCTCCCTCCCCAAAACTCGCTTCCTACCACCCAACAAGATGAAACAGATCTTCCGTAGACTGGTCTTGATTCTGCTGTACATCGTGGTCGCAGCCACTACCTTTGCTCAGCAAACTGCTTTTGCTCAGCAGCCCGGCAGCACGCCGACAGGCGATGTCGTGCCGCGTGAAGTTCGCGAAATCTACGAGAAGGGTTTGCAGTATCTGGTGGACAGCCAAACGGACAACGGCAATTGGCAAGACGGGTACGCCGGACCTGGTACCACTGGCATGGCGATGATGGCTTTTTTGGCCTCCGGCGAAGATCCCAATTTCGGCAAGTACAGTTTGCAAATTCGTAAAGCGCTTCGATCGCTTATTCGCAGTCAAGACGCTTCGACCGGATACATGGGCGACAGCATGTACCAGCATGGCTTTGCGATGTTAGCCTTGGCGGAAGCTTATGGCGCTGTGGATGAGGCAGACCTTTGGGGCGGTCAAGTCGGTTCGAAACAACGTTCGGTCGGCGAGGCTCTGGAGCTTGCAGTGCGCTGCGCGATCACATCGCAGTCCAAGAACCCGCACCAAGCTTGGCGTTACTCCCCGAGCGCCCGCGATGCAGACACCAGCGTCAGCGGAGCGATTTTGATGGGGCTTTTGGCTGCTCGTAATGCTGGAATCGAAGTTCCTGATAGTGCGATCGATAAAGCGATTGGTTACTTCACTTCGATGACTGGTGATTCCGGCGTCGTTGGATACTCAGGTGGTATGGGTGGTTTCGGTCAGTCGATCGCACGCAGCAGTATCACTTGTCTGGTTTACAGCATCGCCAAGCGAAAAGACTTGAGTCAGTTTGAAGCGACAAAGAAGTACATCACCAAGAATATGGACGAGCAATCGCACTACGCTGAATACGCTCGTTATTACGAGGCTCAGGCACTTTTCCAAGCCGATCTTGAAACTTGGGAGAAGTGGAATCGATCTTTGATCCGGCAGTTAAAGGCTACTCAAGCCGCCGATGGAAGTTTTAGCGGTCAATTCGGCAAGGCAACCTCTACCAGCCTTAATCTTCTGGCCTTGGCCTTGAACTACCGCTTCTTGCCGATCTATGAACGTTAGGATTAGGTTCATGTTGGAAGAGGTAAATGTGAAGTCGGCCAGACCAATTGGATTGACAATCGTTTTGCTAGCTTGATTGCCGTGGTCGCATTTTGTCCAGCTTCGCGAGCCTGGGCAGACGAGAAATCGGGCGCTGATAAGACATCTCCAACAAGTTCGATGCGACTTCGGCTCAAGAACAACGCATTTGGCGTCGGCAAATTAGTACCAAGCGCACAAGCCAACAAAGTTGGCTGGCAAAACGAGGGCTTTGTCGAGCCGTTCTTCTTCGATACTTCGGCGATTCGAACAATCAGTGCCATTCAAGCGACTCACGCAGACCTAAGCGGATTGAAAAATCTGTTCTTGGTGGAGGCCGCGGACGGACAATGTGTTGTTGGATCTATTGAAAAGCTGGACCCAGAGTTGATTACGGTACGATCACCGATTTTGGGATCAGTTGAACTGGATGCGCGCAAAGTTGTTCAAGTTTTGCGCGCGGATTATTCGGGGGAAGTAATCTATCCAGGACTAAGTCAACAAAGCGTGTGGAACCGTCTGGGTAACGCAGCCGATTGGGATTATCGAGCTGGAGTATTGACCGCTGTCAAGCAAGCAGCCGCGATCACCGGCGATGTGAAGCTGCCTGCCAAATGTGAAATCACGCTAGCGATGTCCTGGAAGGGCGTTCCCGACTTTGTGGTTTCAATCGGTACAGCGAGCAACGAGAAGAGTAATGGCCAAGTGGGCTCGTCAGCTCGCCTGGAGATTTGGAATCGCAACCTGGTCCTGGTTCGCGAAACAGAAAAGGACGCTGATCTTGCCAAGTTGATGGAACTGAGCGAGAAGAATCCTCAAGTTGAACTCAACATTCTGCTCGACCAAGAAACTGGGCTTGTCGTTGTCCGCGATATGCACGGTCGAAAGCTCGGCAAGACGCTGGTGGCAGATCAGAAGAAACGTATCGGCTCGGCGATCCATATCGTCAATCATGGGCCATCCATGTCGATCGAGCGACTCGAAGTTCGTGGCTGGGACGGCACTTCGATGTTGGGACTTGATCAGCATCAGCATGTGGTTCTTCGAGACAATCGAACACTAGAGGCAAGCTGGATCAGCCAAGTGGATTCTGCTGCGGAGCAGTTCATCGTTGAAAGCAGGTCGGGCGAGAAAACTCCCTTGCCAATGACAGAAGTAATTCTAGCTGGCCTTCAGTTTTCTGCCGAGATAAAGCCCCAAGCACCCAACGATCCAGTAATCGATCTCAAGCCGCAGGATCTTAGGTCGCAAGAACTTAATGCCGTTGCCCCCAAATCTTCTGATGCAAATTCTGGAGCAGGTGAAACTGCCAGCGGAAACTCAGATGAATCTTCTCGAGGTGGTACGATTGAGGTTATCCTGTCGGACCGATCCCGCGTGAAAGGTCAATGGCTCTCAAGCTCCTCGGGTAGGCTGGCTCTACGGAGTGCCTGGAGCAAATCGGATTTGACATTTGACAACAGCCAAGTGGTCAGTCTGGTAGGCTCGGATCAACGCTTTAGCCCCGATTTGACTTCGCATCGCAACGGCATTCTAAAGATTGGCGATACGGAGTTCGCGGGCTTCATGGAAGAGAATGTTACAGCCCCCGGCGCACAGTCGCTCCGCTGGCATCCCCACGGCAGCGAAAACTCCAGTGCTGTCTCCGACAACGCGGAAGGCAGTATCGCGTACCGATTGCAACTTCCTATGGCTGCCAATGGACAACCGACAGGTCGCGTAGACGAATTACTCAATCAGCAGAGAGATTCTCGCAGCAAACCGGCTGCAGAAGCCAACGCTGGTGCGAAGAGTACGCGAGAGATGGTGTTTATCAGCGGCGACACCATCGACGGCTATGTAGAAAAGATTGATGAAAAGGGAGTGTCTTTCGTTTCAGAACAAACGATAGTCCGCTTTGCGGAGCATTCGAGGTTTGATCGCGTTTGGTTGAACTCGCTGGCTGGATCGCTGAAAAAGACTGCCAATGAAAAGATCCAACGGCTAATGACTGTACCTCGGTCGATGAAGGATGATCCGCCAACCCACCTTCTATTGGCTGTAACCGGCGACCTGCTGCGCGGGCGTTTGATCTACTTGGATGACAAATTTGCCAAGTTCGAAGTGCGCAGCGAAGTGGCAGAGATTCCTCGGCAACAGATTGCAGAGGTGATCTGGCTTCATGAGCGAAAGTGGGACGTTACCAGTAAGCCTCAACTGCCTGCTCAGGATCGATATCAGATCCATGTTGTTCAGCAAAATCGTGGTCTAACCTTCAGCCCAACAAAGGTTGCTGAGGGTTTGGTTCATGGCGAAAGTTCATTGTTGGGGGCGTGCCAGGTGAATATCAAACAGGTTAGTCAAATCCTATTTGGACCAAACATCGATCAGCGTGTGGCTCAGTTTCGAGAAAATCCCTGGATTCTGTCTTTGGCTCAACTGCCACGCGTCTTCACCGAGGATTCGGAGACTTCGTTAACACCTCTTGGCGTTTCTTCACCGCTACTTGGCAAGCCAGCTCCTGCGTTCAAGTCGGTCTCGTTGGATGGCAAACGAATTCAACTGAGCGATTTTGTTGGTAAAACTTTAGTGGTAGATTTTTGGGCCAGTTGGTGTGGCCCCTGCATGAAAACGCTTCCTGTGGTCAACGCAGTAGTTGGTACATATGACCCTGGCGAAGTGAGTCTGCTGGCGCTGAACATCCAAGAGGCCGAGGCTCGCGTTGAAGCGGCAGCCAAGAAGTTAGAGCTTGACACAACTTTTGTCGGCTTGGATCAAGACGGCGATATTGCCACCAGCTACTTGGCCTCGGCGATTCCACAAACTGTCGTTATCGATAAAAACGGCATCGTTCGGTTTGTGTTTGTGGGGGGGGCGCAGCAATTTAGCCGCCGAACTGAAGGATGCAATCGATCAGTGCCAAATGTAGCCTAAGTAGGCTTGTTGGTCCGCGACAGGACTCACTTTGTTGGCTTAGGGTCGACATGAGTTAGCTACTTGGGGTTCACGATCAAAACACATTTTTCGGACGATTGATCACTCATGCCCGTAACCATGGTAAACCTGATTGAAGTACCAGCCGAATTGTTTACTGCCAATTGCAAATGGTCCAATTCCTTACGACTCAAGAAGATCGCATAGGTTGTTTGCTCGGCGTCTTGAATACTCGAGTCCAATCCGACTTGCTGGACCAATTGAAACAACTTACGTCGTTGCTCTGGTTCCAAAGACACAATGGCCAGCGTTGCTGGAGCAATCTTAGCCTCAGGCAGGGGTGTTGACGGCTGTACATTTCGCTGCTGTCGAAGTGCTTTGACTTGCCGAAGTAACGCATTGGATTCCAATTGAGCCAACATCTCGTCGTTGGTCCAAGCGCTTGAGCGATGTAGCACTGCCTGAGTGATAAGCAGTGATTTCTTTGGGTTGGCTAAACGCTTTTCGTCTGCTGGATTAGTGCTTTGAATCGCCTTCAGTGACTCTAGCTGGCTTAGTTCTAAGTTCTTGGTAGCTTCCAACTGGCGATCATCATTACTTGCGTTTGAGTTGGGCAGCTGTGGCGGTACATCCATCGACCGAGAACCTCGCCCACCCATGCCACTGCCACCCATGCCACTGCCACCCATGCCACCTTGCATGCCCCGCATCCCGCCAGCAGCATCCATCCTGCCAGCCCCCATACCGGCACTCGGTGTATTGGGCGCGTTGGCAGCGGGTAAGCCCGCTTCGTTCGATTGGTTCGATGGAAGGGGAATTGCCGATTTGCTGTCGCTGAAGGATCGCTTAGGTAAGGAAATTTTGTCTCGGGGCAACGTTTCTGTACGCGCATTCTGTTCGCCGAAGCATGGCTGATGGTGTGCCAACACCACCGGCAACTTCAGATGGAAGAGCACTGGGCAGGCTGTTCGAAAGCGATTCCGGACCGTTACCAGCTACGACACCCGCGACGGGACTCGGCGGAAAATGCTCTGCTTGATTTGCAATTTGGGGGGCCTGGCTCAAAGCCCCTGCCAAAGCTCCGCTTCCCGCTGGCCCGTCCGAGAGAACGGCACTAGGTCCAGTGGCTCCCGCATCACCGGTCAGATCCTTCATCGCCAATGTACTCTCAGGCAAGCTAGCACCTTCCACCGCGCCGGGGGGAAGAGAAGGTTTCAAACAGCATCGGTGGCGGCGGCAGAGACTTGGCCAAGGCTTCAGCACCTTCCGCAACTGGCGGCTGAGCCACAATGGACGGAGATCCATCCGGCATGGCTGGAGAGGCCATCGATGCATTAAGTTGCGGAACCCCAAATTCGCTTGAACCCATGGCTTGAGACGCCATGGGCTGTAGGTCGCCGGTCGCACTCGGTCCACCTTCGGAATCCATCAAGTTGCGGTCGATGCTGTGTGCTGGATCAGCGATTGAACCGGGCGCTAGCGGTGCAGAAGCAACCCAATCAGCTCGCCCGCCGAAAACGCCATACCAAGACAACGAACCAACAACGGCAACACCGACAATTGAGGCAGCTAGCGCGACGGCTCGCCAGTGACTTAAGAACCAACTATCAGTTCGACTATCAGTTCGAACCAAGGACTGGTCAGAAACGGAATTGGAGAAGCCGTGATCCTCAAGGAGTCTCTCGGTCAATTGAGAGTCATTGACGAGTGGCAAAGTTTTTCGAGGGCCACTTCCCAATTGGTCTGGCAAACCGTCATCCAAATCTGAAATCTCTTGATCAGCGGATGAGGAGGAGCGACGCAAAGAAGCCGAGCTGGGAAGCTTGGCAACTGCTGAACAAGACTTCTGGTCGCCTGTAGGTCTTGAAGCAACTGCGCCAACTGCGGATTCTGGCTGACTGCACTTTCAACCAATCGTCGCTGGTCCGCATCTAGTTCGTCATCCAGGAAGGCAGAAAGCCATTCCTCGGGTATTGTGTTTGGTTGAGGTGCTTGACTGCTCATGACTGCTCCGCGATTCCCAACTGAGCTGCCTTGGATTGAAACAATGTCTTCAACTCAAGTCTAGCTCGATGGATCCGGCTACGAACCGTGCCGATGGGAAGATCCAGTACTTTGGCTATCGATTCATAGTCCATATCTTCAAAGTCTCGTAGTATCAAGACTATTCGACGTTCTTCATCTAACGTCGCAAGTGCTTGTCGAACACATGCTGCGTTTCACTCAACTCGGCATTGGCCTCGGGCGATTGGAATTCGCCAGCCGAGTCGATAGCCATCTCAAACCCTCGCGTTCGACTTCACTTTCTAATCGCCTTTTGCGTCGATAGCTTGACAGTAAATTCATGGCAATCCGAGCTAACCAAGTGTAGAACTGAGCTTGGCCAGAATACAAATTCAGCTTTCGAAAGGCTCGGAGGAACGCCTCCTGCCCCAAATCTTCTGCCAACTCACGATCACCACAGGCATGCCACAGAAGTCCAAACAAACGTCGATGGTAACGGTCGAAAAGCTCGTTAAATCGCGCCTGATCGCCGCCAAAACTGCGTCGATTAATTCCTGGTCGGTAGGCATACTAGTGCTTGGTGACGTACAGGGGGGATAGACGCTTGGATGGTAAAGCCGGTTCCAGAATATAACCGGCTGCAAGAAACTTCCCCTGATTATAGGGATGGCGGCACAGCTTGAATATCCACCACCGATGTAATCACCACTAGTTGCGGGAAACCTGAATCGGCAATCGTTGGCCGCTTGGCTGGGAAGCCAAACGATAGTGACAAATGGTTGGTTCGCCCAAAACGCCAACTATAGAACGCTAGTTGAGCATCAATCTGCGTAGGAAACTCGATCAAGCCTTCTTCCGGCTGTCGCAAAAGAATCCCGAGCGTCTCAAGCTCTTCGCGGAATTGCCAAATTCGGATCATACTCCGCTTGAAGATCCGCTCGGCTTTCTGCCATTTCGTCGTCGTAGATTCTTCCTGCTCCTCGATTCCCCTTTCGAAGCAATCGATGCAGTTCGACTCGGCGTGACGTAACGCTGCGAAAGACTTCGCAGATGTCGGAGACGATGGACCGGACCAACGGCAACATGGCTGAGGCCTCGTCAAGCGTAAAGCGCTTGGTGGTCGCATTGGCGGTCGTATCGTTCATTGGAGCGGTCCTAATAATTAAGCCGCACGATGGGTCTTGATTGGTTACAGCATCTTTGGGACGTAGCGTCTTAACTAGACGCGACACTACCGACCGAAACCCGCTGCACTATTAGCTATTTACGCTCGAAACAGTGCTGTTGGTTCCTTCATCGGCAAACATTCTTTCTAACATCATAATTCGGCAAGCTGAAATTCCGCATTGCATGGATTTACCGCCTCCAACTACTAGTGAAAATGCGTAAACCGCGCAGTTGCGTGGGCCTCTTTTCCCTTTGCCGCGGCTACAAAGGGAGAATCTACTCCAATTCCCTCGGGCAACAATAGTGTTTTTTTTTCGCTATCCCTGCTAAATCGAGCGATATTTGTTGCCATTTTTCAACATCCAGTTCAAAAGACGCTAAGCAAGCTGTCGGAAAAATCCAGATCCTCGCCAGCCAAAATCGAGGCTAGTTTCGCCCATGCCCGGATTGTGCCCAACCACCACAACCGATGACCATGCATCGCTGAGCTTAGAAACTTCCCACAGAATTTTCTCGGGGCTGGCCAAATAAAGATTTTGACTGCTGTAGATTTCTGGAGGTCGATGGGGCCATTGACTAACCACCAAATCCAGCGTTTGTTGAGCTCGCAGCGCCGTGCTTGCCAAAATTATGTCGGGAGCTAGGTTTTGCTCGACCATGTAGCGACCAATCAACGGAGCCGATCGACGACCTCGCGGGTTGAGCGGCCGATCATGGTCGTTTAGCTGAGCATTCGCCCAATCGCTTTTGGCATGCCGAAGGAGTGTGACGGTTTTCGATAATGTCATCGTGAGGAATTCCGCTGAAGTTGCCTGGGCTGGGTTCGAAGCTATTCTTCTATTCTTCCCATTTGCGTACGATAGAAACAGTGTTTTCGAAAGTGCAAACGAGAGATTTTTGGATACGTGGGGCAAAATCGATCAAGATTCTCGCCGACGAATCTGTTATTCTACCTGCCAGCTACCCGTCGACTTTGCGACACTTTTTGCCGGAGATTGTCAGTATGTTAACCCTTCATCGTTTGTTCGCAATTCGGCTTTGCCTTTGCGCCTTCGTCGCTTTGACAACTACTTTTGTCTCGGCCCAGGATGCTGGGCAACCCAAATTGGATGAGGCGACTGCAAAGAAACTAACCGCATCGACGCCCGAAGAGTTGAGTAAGGTGATCGAACTATGCGAGCAAGCGATCGAGGCCGGATTGGATGAAGTGGGTACAGAGATCGCCAAAAACATGTTGGCTGGGTCTTATCTGCAACGGGCCCAAGCTAACCGCCAGCGACTTCCTCGCGTTGCCAACAATCCAACTGCTCTTCGAAACCTGCTGCAACGCATGGTAGCTGACTTGGACAAAGCGATTACCAATAATCCCAAGCTCGCTGAAGCTTATGTCGCTCGAGCGGAACTGGAGTTGGTTCCGGGAGGCAGTCGTGAAAAGGCACTAGGATTCGTCAACAAAGCAATTGAAGAACTCAACGATCAGGCCGAGGATCAATCGAAGGCCTACATGTTGCGAGCCGGACTTCAAGCAAACAACTCCGACAAACTGGCAGACCTAAGCAAAGCTCTGCAGTTGAATCCGTCCAACAAAGATGCGTGGCAAGCCAAGGTCGCGATTCTTCTAGCCACACAGAAATTTGACGAAGCTGCGGCCGAAGCAGAGAAACTGCTTGAAAAGGACTCTGACAATTTGATTGCCTTCGGGGCTGCCTTAGATTCGTTCATCCAACTAAGCGATTCGATGATGCTATCAAGATGCTCACCAAACGCATCGAAGCCAACCCGTCCAACGGAGATAACTACCGCTGGCGCGGGCGAATCAACTTGGCCCGAGAAAAAGAAGACGATGCCCTGGCTGATCTTTCTAAAGCTATCGAATTAAATGGCAAAGACCACGAGGCTCTGTTGTTTCGCGGACAGCTGTACTTGGCTAAAGGTGAAGTCGAAAAGGCAATCGCGATATTAGCGATTCTTTGCTGCTCGAACCCGATTCGGTGCAGGGCGTATTGATGCGTTCCTTGTTGGCTGCTCAAGAAAAACGCTACGCCGATGCCATCAAAGATATGGAACTGCTTGTCCGACTTGACCCCAACAACACCAAAACTGGGTCATGCAGCTTGCTTCATACTATCAAGCGGATGATCGAACCTCGGCTAGCCATCAAGCTGCTTGATCAATTGATTAGCCGCGACAAAACGGCTTGGCGAGCCATTCGATTGCGCGGCGATGCCAAGTTGAGCATTAGCCAACACAAGGAAGCGATTGATGATTACCGCCGCGCCGTGAAAGCGGCCCGAAGCCAAGTCGGACGCGCCCGAATCGCAACGAGCTGACGATGAGGATTTGAGCGGCCTTTACAATAATCTTTCTTGGGTCTTATCCACCTCGCCAATCGACGATCTACGAAACGGCAAAGAGGCTTTGGAGTTGGCTCTAAAGGCCTGTGAGGCAACTGAATACAAGGCAGCTCATATACTGAGTACGCTAGCGGCGGCTTACGCAGAAAACAGGCGACTTCGAAAAGGCTCGCGAATGGGCGGCTAAGGCCGTTGCAGCTGGCAAGGAGTCGGACTCTGAGCAGCAGGCTCAGCTCGAAAAAGAACTTGAATCCTACAAGATCACAAGCCTTGGCGTGAAGAACAGAAAACCGAAGAGAATGCCAAACCGATTGCAGTTGGCGACGCCCATCGATACCTGAGAAAGGCTTAAGGTTTAAGGTTTAAGCATTAAGGGGTAGGCATCCTACAATCGCCTACCTCTATGTCTCGTCGCCCATGCCAGATTCCCTCTGGGGTAGTATCGAGGACTGAATAACTACCCAAGTGTTGATTGGCGGATTAGTCGTTGTTCTCCGGTAAGCCTTCTTTGTGACCGATGTTCTTCACCGGCTCTAAGATCTTCAAAACCGTCAGCAAGCAAGTGTTTGGTCGATGGGTTGTTGAACCCACTCGGCCCAACGTCGAATGTTGACTGGATTGGCACTGCCGGCAACCGTGGTGGTCAAATCGGGATTAGCACAAGAAAACTGTAGAGCCAGCTGTGCGATATCAACGCCGTGCTTCTGACAGTGCTCGGCAGCCCTTCTAGCAGCGTCCCGAACTAACTGGGGCTCTTTATGCCAAACCGGTAGCGGAGCATTGGAAAGCAATCTGGCCGCGAATGGCCCCGCATTCATCACACCGATGTTCCGAGGCTTAAGAATCGGCACCAGTTCGTCCGCCAACTTGGTGTTCTGCAAGGTGTACTGGTTGTACGACATAATGCAGTCGATTTCGGTCTGAGCCACCACTTCTCGAAAGATCTTCATCGGATAGCCGCTGATACCGATGTATCGCACCTTGCCTGCTTGTTGAATCTTGCGTAGCGCGGGTATGGTCTCGTTGATCACTTGTTGAACTGGAACGAATTCGATGTCATGGCAAATGATGATGTCCACGTGATCTGTGCGCAAGCGATGCAGGCTGACATCAACGCTTTCCGCCACACGCTTGGCTGAAAAGTCGAAGTGGTTTACGTCGTAACGCCCTAGCTTGGTACACAGGGTATAGCTGCTGCGTGGCACACCTTCCAGCGCGATCCCAAGCAATACTTCGGACATGCCCCGTCCATAATAAGCAGCGGTGTCGATGAAATTGAATCCAACCTCCAGGGCCACGCGAACACTGTCCAATACTTCATCCAGCTTGACTGCCCGGAACTCGGCACCAAGCGATGAAGCGCCAAAGCCGACGATCGGTAGAGACAGATCTGTCTTTCCAAGTTTTCTTCGTTCCATGGCAATAACTTTCGATTACAAAAACAACGGTGCTAGATGTCGATCAAAGAGATTCTCTGTAACTTGCTTGCCAACGATTTCATGATTGGACTTCAGCATCGAATAGTACTGCTCGCCGCGTTTGGCAGCTAACTTAAACGATACATGCAGCAATTGACGCATGTGAGCGTTGAACGCCGGATTCGCGGGTACATGGCGAATGGCTGCCGCAAATTGCGGACCGGTCCAGGAGCTAATCGAATTGAAACTGGGTAACTTGCTTCGATCAATGTCGATCACACTCGCATACGGAGCGCACAGTTCGTCGACATGATCTACAGCGTATGCATAAAGTTCCTTAGCGAGCTGTAGAGCATCACCGCCAGCTTCAGCTAGGCCAATGATCTCTTCAAGCCAGGTTGTGCCAGCGGTCTTCACATGCACACCAGCTCCCGTTTCGCGCAAAGCCTCTTTGATGATCGGGTACAGGCTAAATTTATCGCTGCCACTGTGGACACTCAGCTTTAATGTCGTAGGTAATCCATATCTCTCAGAAGCGAACTTGAGCACGGCGATGTCGTCGTAAAACTCGCGACGGAACTGGCTCAGGTCACCAGCATAATCGACGCCTTTATTGAAGCGTCCCGTAAACTTAGGAGCAATCGTTTGCAGGGGTATCTTGAAATCGGCAAGAGCTGCAAGAATCACTAACAGCTGTTTTGGTGTTTGAGGAGCATCCGTCTCGTCCATCGAGACTTCGGTGATCATCTCATCGGCACCTTTTTTGCCGGCTATGTACTGGTAAACTTCTGCGGACTGTTGGCAGGCTAACAAGTACTTGACTGCGATCTGGCGAAGATCGTTCTGATTCAACTCGATCGGCGAACTCAGCCCTGGTACATCCACCGTAGTCTGTAGTTCTGGGTGACGCTGAACAAACTGATCTATCGATTCAACATCGGCCGGCTTTCCAATCCAGTCGGCAACGTCAATGGTGAAAAAGTCGCTACAGTGGATAAACGGGTCAACGGTCTTCAGGCCAATGTGATCCGCATCGACATGCCACGCCTTCTTCCATCCAGCCTGCTCAACTGCGGCCGCAGCTGCTTCGCGAACCGAAGCAGGATGCGAGCCGACAAAGGTATGCTCTCGGTTCGACTTGTTCCAAACAGGAGTGACATCGATTCCATGCTCGGCGAGCATCGAAAAGGCCCGAAGTTGAGCGGTAGCCTGGTGAGCAAATCGATCTCCGATGCCGAAGGTGAATTTCTCAATTGGTTTCATGTTAGTTTTCGATTGGCAATCGAGAGAAGAAATGCCGAGCAACATTTCGCGACTCGGCATCTGGGCACATGCTGGCAGCCTGGATCAATCAGACCAGACCTAGCTGTTGTTGCTTGGCGACTCATCGGCAGAAGAAACCTCAGCCGCAGGGGCAGCTTCTTGAGCGACCGAAACATCGTCGACCTGCGGTGCGGGTGGAGCTGGTTCCTGCACGGCTGGCGGCACCTCTGCAGGCTCTGGGCCCGGCGAGCGTTTCGATTCATAGAACTGCATTAAATCCGAGAACGATCGCAATGGTTCTTCACCTTGCTTCATGGCTTGCGAAATGGGAGCAACGGGCTTTTTGCTGGTCACCACAACCGACTTGGCTTGACGTCCACCATCGCCACCGCGTTGATTGCCGCGACCGCGATCTCGATCGCCACCACGTCCGCCACCACCTGAGCGTTCGGGACGCCCGCCAGGACGACGATTGCCACCACCTACTCCTGCACCACCTGCACCACCAGCCCCTGCCGGTTGACCACTTCGACCGCCCGCTGGCCCGCGACTACCAGTTGCAGGACCGGCTGAACGCTGAGCGGCACCTTCGCCCTGACGACCTTGTGTAGACCTTCCAGGCGGTCCATCGCGACGCGGTCCTCGATCACCACGTGCTCCGCCATGACCACGTTGTTGAGCCTTTTCGGCCTCGATCTGAGCCTTGCGAGCTTCAGCCGCCGCAGCGGCTTGATCGCGTTGAGCTGGCGAAAGGGCCGTCAATGCAACTCGATTCTTCTTGCTGTCGACATTCACGACCCAGGTCATCAATAGGTCGCCAACTTGAACGCATTGGTGGGGATCTTCGATAAAGTTCATCGACAGGCGACTGATGTGAATTAATCCACTGCAGTTTGGTGCCAGTTCAACGAAGGCTCCAAAGTCTGCCACGCCAACCACAATTGCCCAAACACAAGTGTCGGGTTCCAACGATTCCAAAGTTGGCAGATCGACTCGCAATGGCACTGCAGGCCCGTTCAGACGTGGATCGGCAAATGGATCCTGCAGAGCTGCTGCGATTGACTTCAGCTTAGCGCGGCCAACTTGCCATTGCTTGGCTAGTTTTTCAGCATCCACCAGCGGTGCTTCAACAGTTGCTACAGAAATCTGTTCGGGATACTCGGGAGCGATCTCTGGCAAGGCTGGGACCGTTGGCTCGACTGATTGAGCCGAACCAAATGACGATGTATCTACAGTTGCTTCCTCGGCTGGTGTGGCTTCCATGGAGCTTTCCGCGTCCACAGCTTTATCCGAAGCCGACTCAGCGTCGCTTGCGAGAGCAGAATCAGTGACCGCGGCTTCTGATGTTTCTCCGGCGGACTCCTGCGCAACTGAGGATGTTTCGGAAGAATGGGACCGGGGCGCCGCTGCACCTTCAACTGCTGTAGGAAGCAGCACTGATGCGCCTTAACCCAGCCCGGAGGCGATAACGCTGGCATCGATAACTCTGTGTTCTCAATGAGCCGCTCAGCCAATCGATAATCATCGGGGTGAATTAGCGTGGCATCCAGTGGAGTTGTCGAACTGCCAAACACTCGCAGCCAACCAATCGCTTGCCGGAGACCCTGTTCGGTCCAACTAGCGATTGCTTCCTTGAGTTGTGCGCGACTTGTTAACTGTCCTGAAGCCGCCAAGCTGGCAATCTGCTTGGCCTGATCTTGCCCTATTCCGGGAATGTACTGCAGTTCTGTTTCGGATGCATGCACGACGTCAATGCCTCGCGAGCAAACGCAGTCGACGATCGTGTCCGTGACAAGTTGCTTGAGCACATCTTGCGGAAGCTCGCGCTGGTAGCTGCCCAATCGAAGACGAGAGATGTCGATCTTTAGCAGTTCAACAAGCGGATTCTGCAGGCACCTGGCCGCCCAAATCGCAGCTCGTTCGCGACGATTGTAGGTTGCCAACTCACGCAGGCCGATTCGACCACCAGCGTACGCTTCTGCGCCGCTGCGATCAGCCATCGTCCAACGCAAACCGCTGTCCTTGCTCTGAACCATCAGTTCGCGAAGAGTTGCCACCATGAATCGACGCACGGGGCCATTCGTCAAAGCAACTAACGTCACTCTGTGCTTATGAATCATCTGCCCCAAGACAACTACATTCTGATTGACGACTTCAGGGCTGGACTGAGCAAGGCAACTCGTCGGTCGCAAGTACATTTCCGTGGGCATCGACAACGACGACTACCACTGTCTTGGGCCCAACGGTATCAACCAAAGCAATCGTATGGCCGCGAACCGGACGGCGCATCAACTGCATTCGCAGTTCATCGGTAGCGTGTTCAAGAAGGGCTTCGGAGGCTTCCTCCTCAAGTTCGGCCAAAGCTTCGACCTCTAACTTGTGTCGCAACCAGCATCCAATGCCTTACCCGCAGCTTCGGTAAACCAAGCGGCCAATGGATGCTTCGAGTCAGTAAATGAATCTCGAGCTATCTCGGCCAGCAAGACGCGGTCGTAATCCAGCGGCGTAGAAATCAACTGCGATCGCACTCCGCGGCCCAACATTAGATGCTGGAATGCAGTCAAGCGATTAACGGGTTTATTGAGCGACTTAAGCGGAGCGAGCATGGAAACGAGCCAACGACGCCTGCGTGCCGCGGCGTCATCTTGCTGCTGGACTTCTTGGACGCCGAGCCCTTGCTTCGCCAGCGGATGACTCTGGTGCTTGATCTTCATGATCAGCAGAATCATCACCCGGATCGAGTTGATCTTCTTCAAGGTGGTCGTCGTGTACCTCAAGTTCCGCGCTCTCGCTTGATTGCACATCGCCGGCAACATCGCCTGCAGCAACATCGATTGTTGCATCGAGTGGTGCCGCTTCTATGTCGGTTGCTACCGCCGACGGCTCCGTTGCTTCAGAGTTGCCTTGTGGGCTAGCATCAGTGGTCGGAGTTTTTGAAGCTGCCGTCGAGGCTGGGACGTGGGCGGTTGCGGGTACGATGGCAGGCGCCGCAGGTGGATCGGAGACTCGAATCGTTGCTTTACGCTGAATCATCTGACGCAGCTTGGCCAATGAGTGCCGTATCGCACTGAATCAGCGAACTAAGCAATCGCGAAACCTGACTGAGTGCTTGTTGCCCGGCGGATAAATCACCGCTCACTTGTTCTGCGGCCCAAGCTGTGATATCGTCGATAGCTGGTCCGGTGTATGTGATCATCTTCTCTAGCAAACGACCAGCCGTACCATCTCGCTCTTGAGATTGATCCAGAATGCGTCGTGCTCTGAATGATCGCAGCGCCGATTCCATAGCAATCTCAGTGCGAGCATGCTCAAGAATGCGCGTTGCCTCCGCATCCAGCACAACCTCTTTCGGAACTTGCTTGCTAACTCTTTCCCGAGTAGCTTGTAATCGCTTTTGACGTTCGAGATAGAGCTTCAATCGCCACAAAACCGACTTGGGCAAGGCCCCCAGTCTCATCAGCGCGATATCGACTGATGTAGGTTGGCGAAAAACCTTGTTCGATCAAATCAGCCGCGAATCGAAGTTGGTCTACAGACAGATGCAATTGGCGGGCAATTCCCGCTTAGGTCGATCATTTGCGAGTAACGCTCTAAACTAAAACTTGATCCGCCGACATTGTCAGGCACAATTGCCAGCAGTTCGTCATCATTCACCTATTCAATGGCAACACTCATTGCTGCTTGGTACCGGTGAGTTAGTACAAAAGCCAAAAAATGATCACTCGATAGAGCTTCCCTAGACCTGAACATTTAAGGAAGGGCTAAAAACCCGCGACCAGTTCCGAGGCATTGCGAAAAGTTATACTTTCCTGAGGGTGCGAATCTACGTAACCTACCCCTAATTGTCAAGCGACTCGACCGCCATGGATCGATTAGCGAGCATTAAATTTCTTCACTTTCCGGAACAGTTCTCTGGCCTATTGAGAACCTCCCTTACCTGAGCGCAGCCACGACTGAAACGGGATCGACTCATTCGTCCTCAGCATGTCCAATCTTGCAACGAAGGAATCAAACCAAAACTCTCGTTTTACCCAGTCTGGCAACAATTTCGGATCAGCCAGAACACTCTTTTAGTTCGACGGACGGCCACAAGCTGCCCAGCTTAACAAATCTATTTTTTTTTGCAATTGTCCTAACCGGCAAAGTTTGCCTAACCGATATCTAAGGGCAAACGGGGGTGAGGCTTTCTCGAAAGCCTCGTGAGGGTGAAGAAACAAAACTGAATTCCACTCAATTTCGACACGAAAGCGAGTCTCTGAATGCGTCCCAGATTTCGCCAAACACTATTGCGGTTAGCTTCGCGGATATGTTACCGCTACTGCTCGATGCCGTTCGCAACGATCGCGCCTGGGTTGAAGATTTTGCAAATGATGTCGTTCACAGTTCCAAACGATCTTTATGAAGTGTGGTTGCCTATCGTTGCATGATCGAACAGGATGCCGCCGCTTAAGCCTGGTTGGAACGGCGCAATCCAATCAACTCGTGCTGATGTCTGGAGATTGGGTAAGTGTTCCTCCAAGCCATAAGTACAACCATGACGATCCATGCGAGAAACGTCCAGTTACTCAAGTCGACGCGACCATTGGTGCATTCGCTTTCGAGCTTAGCGCACTGGGGCTGCTTGCGGCTTATCTGTCCGGCGTTAGCACTACTGCTGATCGGAACTTCAGGTTGTTCACGCTGGGCACCACTTCGCCCACGGACGATCCCTGCGCATCCTGTCTATCAATCTGAGCGGCTGGTAGATAGTGAGCCTCAGATTCAACGCGGAAAACGCAGACCGATCATCGACGGCATCGGTTGGGTTGTGGGCATTCCCAGCAAAATTCTGCTCTGGAATCGCGCGTCGACAATCACAACATCAGCCCAGAGACGGAGCAGTCAATCGCTCAATACCTTGACCACAACGGCTTGTCGACAGTGCGAGTTCGATTGAATCAGTATCATCCGATGGACGACTGGCGGCGCTTGGTACGCAACGACAGCGTGGGAGCTGGCTGGAGATACACTTTTGGGGCAGTTTCCGTTTTGGGCGAGACCATCTTTCCTGGTCGAATCATTGGCGGTGACCACTTTAATCCTTACACGAACACCATACACCTTTACTCTGACATTCCTGCGATCGCAATTCACGAAGCGGGACATGCGAAGGACTTCGCCCGCCGTTACTGGAAGGGCACTTACGCAGCAGCCTATCTGTTGCCGATAGTGCCGCTGTATCATGAATCGGTAGCCTCGGGGAGCCCTGGCCTACATCGACGAACACGAATCGTTGGAGAGACAAGTTTCAGCTCGTCAAATCCTTTACCCAGCGTATGCGACATATGTGGGTGGAGCCGCGGGTACAGTGTTTCCATCCGTCAGTACGCCGCTCTACTACGGCAGTTTGATTACCGGCCACGCTGTCGGTCGCTATCAGGCGCGAGAAATCAAGAATCGACCAGGCACAGGACCTATTCCAACGCCTCACTGCGCCGAGAACCAAATCAATTTAGGTTCCGAGGCTTACGATTCCCAAGCGACTCGTCAGCGGTCCAAGCCAACTCATTTTACGATAACTAAGTTGCTTGGCTTCCGAAAGAAAACGCGGCACAGGGACTCGCCAAAGGTTATGCTGTAACTGGCGGAGCGGATTCGTGACGAGTAACTTCGACTTCTGGACGAAATCGAAGTAGCAGGATGAATCTCAAGACTGCATGGGCAGCAAGCTCAGTTTAGCGGGCTGCCATCTATCAATCTTGCATGATGCGATTGTGAGTTCATCCACTCGATGGAGTTACAACTATCGTTTTTTGCTGTGGACGAGCTGATTTCTTTGAATTTGGGCAGGTTGAATCGCCAATTTGCCGGTAGCATATCCGCCTTACGCAAAATACGGGTAGATCTATGAATAACTATGTTGATGACGACGATTTTGAAGGCGACGATTTCAGAGACGACGTCGAAGATGTTAAGCCGGTCAACAAACGGCCTAAAGCTCCTAAAAAGATCAAGCCTACCATGTTGCGCATCGTCGCTGGTGAACTCCGCAGTAGGCGAATTGTCTACAACGGAGATCCGGGCACTCGACCTGATGAAGGAAAAAACTCGGGAAGCGGTCTTCAGCGTTTTGGGAGGCTACTTGGATGACACCTACACGATCGATCTGTTTGGAGGTACCGGTATACTCGCTTTTGAAGCTATCAGTCGAGGGTCGTCTGCGGCTACGATTCTGGAGTTGTCTCGAGCGACCGTGAACGCAATTCTAGACAACATGCGGACGTTGAAGTTAGACGATTTGATCAATGTTCAAAACGTAGACACTCTGCGCTGGCTGAAAACTGCTGATCATCAAACGGCTCGAATGCCCAAGTGTCCCTGGCTGATCTTCTGCTGTCCACCCTATGCGATGTGGAATGATCAAGGTGATCGGTTGGTGGAAGGGCTTAGGATCTTGATGGATGCCGCGCCTGCTGGATCGCGTATCGTGTGCGAGACAGAGGAGAACTATGATTTGGCTGGCCAAATGCCGGGCTACGATTGGGATGTCAGGCGATACAAGCCAGCATTGGTTGCGTTTGGGGCAAAGAGTTAATGCACATAGATCAGGCTCTTCAAAAGTACTTTGGACATACAGAATTTAGAGGAGTCCAACAGCAGGTCGTAGAGCGTGTATTGACGGGACGGCATTGCTTGGTCGTGATGCCTACCGGCGCGGGGAAGTCATTGTGCTATCAGTTGCCGGCGATCATTTTGGATGAGCGTTCGCGAATTGCTACAAGTGCGTCTTCAAGACCTTTACTCACTCTGGTGATTTCGCCATTGATCTCGTTGATGAAAGATCAGGTAGACTCGCTGAACGCTAAAGGCCTATCGGCAACTCTCGTCAATTCCTCATTAGACCCGTCAACAACCGATTAGATCGTTACCAAAGGCTGCGGGATGGTGAATTTGCGATTCTCTACGTTACGCCAGAGAGGTTTCGCAAGTCAGAGTTCCGCGATGTGCTTGAGTATCGCCATGTTGTTCTACTTGCTGTCGACGAAGCGCATTGCATTAGTCAGTGGGGGCACGACTTTAGACCTGATTACACCTGCCTGGGCGAGTTCCGTGAGAGCCTTGGGAATCCAACCACGATTGCACTAACAGCCACTGCGACAGGGGAAGTTCAACGCGATATCGTTGCTTCGTTACGACTGGGTAGTGTATCGATTGAGCCAAACTCCCATTGCCAGCTCTTTCACACTGGTATCGCTCGACCTAATCTTGAGTTGGAGGTCGCAGCAATCTGGGGAGACGACCCCAAAACTAGCCAAAATCCGCACAGAAGTCGAGCACTGGAGTCGCCGAGAAACTAACAACGGTATCGTCTACTTTACACTGATCCGAACGCTGGAGCGATTCAGCGATTTACTCCGTAAACTACGTATCCCGCATTGGTTTACCATGGCGATCTTCCAAGAAAGATGCGTCGGCGAGCTCAAGAGGAGTTTATCGATGGCTCGAGTGTTTTGGTGCTCGCAACGAATGCTTTCGGCATGGAGTTGACAAGCCAGATATTCGCTATGTCATGCACGCTGAAGTACCTAACTCGATCGAATCGTACTATCAAGAAATCGGTCGGGCTGGACGTGATGGTTTACCATCGCGATGTGTATTGATGTACGATCAGGAGGACTTAATGACTCAAATGGAGTTCATTCGTTGGAGCAATCCCGATGCAGACTTCTATCAACGAACCTATGACCTAATTGCGGAAAAATTAGAGGCGGTGAAAGCCTTCGGATATTCTTGGCTCATGAAAAGTTGTGTCACAAGCAGCGTCATGATCGAAGGTTGGATACTGTGTTGTCGATGTTGGAGCGTTACGGAGTGCTAGACAATGATGAGCAGCCGATAGATTGCGGAGAAGAGTCCGACTGGAGCAAACTGGCATTGGTTCAGCCATTGCCTGATGAACTGCTTGATCGATCATTACTTGCCGATAAACTGGCGCGAGATCAAAAAAAACTGCTGGCAATGGTTCAGTACGTTCAAGCCGAGGATCGCGTCCAGTTCCTGGAAGAGTACTTCAAGTTCTAACATGCGCTGCGAAGCCGAACTTTACGATGGAACACCGCAACAAGTGGCTCGCCGACTGCTTGGCCATACGCTGGTTCGACAAATCCGTGGCCAACGGCTCAGCGGCATCATCGTCGAGGTGGAGGCTTATCTGTCGCAGCGTGATCCCGCTAGTCACAGTGCGATAGGCCGAAAGAATCGAAACGCCAGCATGTTCGGCAAGCTGACTATTGTACGTCTACACCATACACACTCGACATTGCCTGAACGTTGTCACCGAGCCCGAAGGGATTGGAAGCGCGGTGCTGATTCGTGCAATCGAACCGATTGAAGGTATTGAATGGATGGCCAAGAATCGCAAGCGTTTCGGCAGCTATCCAATGCAGTTAAAGCAACCGTCAACGACGCAACGATCCAACACTAGCAGTTGGCTAAGGGAGTTGAGTTCTGGGCCTGGTCGGCTGTGTGAGGCCTTGCAGGTGGACCTCAAGCAGGACGGAGTGAATCTACTAACGAGCGACCAAGTTTGGCTTGAGCAGCCATTACCAATTGTCACCGATCGAATTTGGAAAGCCGTTGAAAGTAATCGAATAGGAATTACGAAGGGAGTCGAGCTTGGCTTGCGCTGGTTTGTCGATGGACACCAGCTAGTGAGCGGTTGCGCTCGGCAGCATACTCAAGGTCGAACATGGCGGTTTGGCGAGGTCTGATAACAACTTCAATTCGGAAGTTCCTCGCTTGACGAAGTTGTTAACTCTCCGCTGGTGCCAAGTTGCGCGGTCGACTGGCTGTTAAGCCTACCCACTAGGGGCGTTAACCGACACGAAGGAACGAATCGTGCGTTCGCAAAGACAAAGATGTTGCATGGCCAAGAGAAAATCTGCAATTCGCGAGCTAAGATAGTCTGTTAATGTGCGCCCCGAACGTCTCGGGCTTTCGGGATGCGCCATCTGTACCAATTTTCCGGCCACGGAAATGAAATCAGACTCGAAGACATCGATATCGATGCTCCTCCGATATCTGCTCCCCACACACGGAGTTCAGATCGTAGCGGTCGTACAACTTCTACCGGAAGTCCCGTCGATTCCTTGTCCGATAGCAACGCGGTCCAACAATCTCCGGCAGCGACGACAGCCACCAGGAATACGGACTCTACAGATGATTCCAAAGTGGCTTCCGAGGCTGGTCGATTGTCGTTGCTGCTGAACCGCATTCAAAGTTGGCTGGAGAATCGACGAGTTATCGCAGCACTAACAAGCTTAGTCTACATTTGGCATCGCTGCTGATTCTCGCATTGGCACATTACTCGAGCAACTTTGGTTTAGCCAACACACCCGTGGCAACCGTAACCATTTCGAGCGAGGATGACGAAGATTCACTGTTGAGCCGTATTCCAATTCAGTTGGCAGGCGAAAGCGATCCAGCTCCACCGCAGGAATATCCAGCCGAAGAGGTGCTGTCGAATCCATCTGCTGTTTCAAAGGTAGATGCTCAAGAAGTATCACAACTGCTGATCGTAGAAAAAAACGAAGGACCGGCGATGAAAAGCGAGACAATTCAAGATCGCGTTCACTCGCTGAACCATAACAATTTGCAAGCCAGTTTCTCAAGCACGGGCGTCGATGGTCGCCGTTCTGAGAATCGGCGCCAAGTGGCTCTGCAGCGCGGTGGCACTTTAGCCAGCGAGCAGGCCGTGGAAGCTGCGTTGGAATGGTTGGCCGCGCATCAACTTCCGTCAGGAGCTTGGTCGCTGGTTCACACCAAGGGCGAATGTAACGGTCGATGCAGGCATCCGGGTTCGCAAGATCGCTTTGACCCTGCTGCAACCGGCCTTTCCTTGTTGGCCTTCCTTGGTGCCGGCTACACACACCGCGAAGGTAAGTATCAACAAAACGTGGCTCGCGGAGTCTATTATCTCCGCAGATCGTGGAAGATACTCCGCAAGGCTCAAGTTTCTTAAATCAGTGCGATCGAGGCATGTACAATCATGGTATCGCAACCTTCGCTATCTGCGAAGCCTATCAGTTGACGGGCGATCAGGACCTGAAAAGAGCTTGCCAGAACGCAATCAATTTCATCATTAGCTCACAAAGCTACCAAGGTGGTTGGGGTTACCTGCCCAAGCAACCTGGTGACTTGACCATCTCAGGCTGGCAGATGATGGCCCTAAAGAGTGCTTCCGCGGCAGGCTTAGATGTACCTCCATCAGCCATACTGCGTGCCAAGGCGTTTATCGAAACTCAACGAGCCAAAGACGGAGTGAATTACTTTTATCGCGAGGCCAGTGAGAAATCGATTACCTGCACATCGATCGGTATTCTAATGAGAATGTTCCTAGGAGATAGCTGGACCGATCCATCGATAATTGAGGGATTGAAGCAAATCGATCGTCATAATGACTACGGCAACGACATCTATTTTCGCTACTACGCAACTCTAACACTTTTTCATGCTGGAGGTAGCTTTTGGGAGCGTTGGAATGAACGCTGCCGAGAACACCTTATTCGCCTCAGTCAACTGAAGGCCACGAAGCCGGAAGTTGGTACTTCGAGAATCCATTCGGCAAAGAAGGCGGCAGGCTTTACACGACTGCTATGGCTGCGATGACTCTAGAGGTCTACTATCGCTACTCGCCGCTGTATCAGCAAGTCGACCAACCATTCGAGCTATAAACAAGTCTCGTTTCTCCCCAAACCTCACCTACATGTATGGTGGCAGTGCAAACAAGTCTGAACCGTTCAGTGAGACAGATACAGTGGGGTAGCAGCAATGGGCAACAACTGCTTTACAAAGGTTGCTGCTGCGTAATGCAGTGAACATTGCCACCGCCCAGCAAGATCTCGCGACTCGGCACCGTCACGACTTGACGCTCTGGAACAATCGCTGAAGTTGCTCAGCTGCCACGGCATCGTTCGGATCATCAAAAGTCGGTAAGATCAGACCGCCATTGCACAGGTAGAAATTTACGTAGGATGCTGCCAGTCGCATGCCTGGCCGTCGGGGCATACAGTTATAGGAATGGTCGATCGAACGACACTCCTCCTTCGAGATCGTCTGCGGCTTAGGCAAAATTAATTGTGGATCTCTAGTTTGCGGCCGCGAGCATCGGTTGCCGATGAGAGCCTTTGGTAAGCATCCAAACTTCGTTCGTATTGCGGATCTTGAGTATCGTCGGTCCAAGCCAAAAGGACCACGCCAGGTCGAACAAAGCAGCATATGTTGTCGATATGCCGTCCGTTTCATCTTCGTAGATGCCACGGTCCAACCAAATGATCGTTTCAACGCCTAGATACTCTCGCAGAATGCGCTCGATGATCCTTTGGTCCAGGTGTGGTTGCGATTCGCGTTCAGCAAACACTCTTGAGTAGTCAACAATGTACCTTCGCCGTCTACGTGGATTGCTCCACCTTCGAGAACAAACCCCTCAGTTCGATATCGGTCACAGCGTTCGATCTCCAGAATCTTCCTAGCCACTTGATCGTCGCGATCCCAAGGAAAGTACAGTCCGCTTTCCAAGCCTCCCCAGGCATTGAATACCCAATCAACGCCCGAACAATCCCCACGAGCATCCCGTACAAAAGTCGGACCTGTATCACGGCACCAAGCATCGTTGGTGCTCATCTCGACCAGTCGAACTGGATGTTTTTTCATACTGTTTTTAGTCGCTCCGCCGCGTGATGATACTGATTGGCTGAAACGCAGACCGACACAGGTTCGAAACCTGCAATAGCGGTAATAACCTTGCAGAAGGCATCCTGAGCAGGCTTGGCACCCAAACGCCAGTTATCGGGACGTTCGGGCCAAATCATCCAAGTCTGCTCATGCTCCGCCCACTCTGCGGGCATGGAAAAGCCGTCGTGTGATGGGATAGTTCGCAGCGTTCGACTCACAATTCTTTAAACCTCAGGGCGGGTGTAACCATCTTTTGTCAGGAGCGGACCATACAGCTCAATTCGACGATCTCTGTAAACTCCCCAAGCGGCGCGCTTGGCAGCAATAGAACTCAAATCGAACTGATGTACAAGAACTGCTTCGTCTGTCTGATTCGCCTCGGCAACCATGGCACCAGTTTCGTCTGCAATAAAGGAGCTGCCGTAGAAGGTGATCGAGTAATCGCCTTCGGTTTCGGTTCCGATGCGATTGGAGGCGATTAGTGGGACGATATTGGCAGCTGCGTGTCCCTGCTGGGCTCGCTGCCAATGTCGTCGCGAGTCGATAGACGAATCGTGAGGCTCGCTGCCAATAGCTGTAGGGTAAAACAAAAGCTCCGCCCCCAACAACGACATCGCTCTGGGCGCATTCAGGGAACCACTGATCCCAGCAAATACCAACACCAATAGTCGCGTATCGCGTTTTGAAGACTTTGAAGCCTGTATCGCCGGGAGTGAAATAGTACTTCTCGCTGTATCCAGGTCCGTCCGGAATATGGCTCTTGCGATACACGCCTAACTGCTCGCCATCGGCATCCAGCACGACAACGCTGTTGTACAGGCAGTTGCCGCAGCGCTCGAAGATACTTATGGGCAAAACGACTTGCAAATCTCGAGCCAATCGACGGAAGTGCGCCACAGCAGGGCTCTGATCAACGGGCACAGCAAACTCGAGATACTCGGGCTTTTGCTTTTGGCAAAAGTAGTTCCTTTCAAACAACTCTTGCAGCAAAACAATCTGAGCACCTTGCTGGCAGGCTTGACGAACGAGTCGGTCGCCGCGATCGATATTCTCCTGAACATTCCAGCCACCTACCATTTGTGTAGCTGCGACTGTCACCATGGCCATTCAAAGCTCCTTGTTGTATTGAGGCAACCCATACGGTTCTCGGCAGAGATAAAGCGATGCTTGGTGCAGATCATATCCGCATCGGTCAGATGCTTCTAGTCTTGTAGCCCGAAGCCGAATCAATCCAGCTAGAAGCATCTCCCACCAAGTTCTAGGACCATTTGGATTCCTCGAGGATCGCAGAAGTTAGCTCTCAGGCTCGCCGTCGTCGACACCGTATTGCCGTAGCTTGCGGTACAAGGTTTTGCGATCCATTCCCAGCACATGAGCTGTTGAAGTTCTATTGTTGCGACAAACATCCAACACATGCAAGATGTAGCGGCGTTCTACCTCGGCCAGCGGTTGCAAACTGCTGGGATCATCACCTGCAAACACAAGTTGTTTGGTCGAGTGTTTGATAATCTTCTCGGGAAGATCGTCGACTGTGATTTGTGGACTTACCGTCAGAGCGACAGCTCTTTCGATCACGTTACGAAGCTCGCGTACGTTGCCTGGCCATGGGTAACTCAGCAACTTCTCAGCAGCGGCAGAATCGATGGCATTGATCGGCTTTTCGATCGCCTGCGAAAACTGCTTGAGGTAATGCTGTGCTAACAATAGGATGTCGTTTCCGCGTTGACGTAGGGGCGGCAATTCGATTTGGATCACGTTGACGCGGTAATAAAGGTCTTCACGAAACTGTTGAGACTCGATAGCCGCCTCTAGATTGCGGTGCGTGGCAGAGACAAGCCGAACATCGATCGGCTGCTCTCTATCGCTTCCCACTGGTCGAATAAGTCGCTCCTCCAGGGCTCGCAGCAGTTTGGCTTGCATGGGCAGCGGTAGGTCGCCAAGCTCGTCGAGAAACAGCGTGCCATGATTTGCCTTGGCGAACAACCCAGCTCGGTCTGCTTTGGCGTCTGTGAAGGCACCTTTGGTGTGACCAAAGAACTCGCTTTCCAATAGAGATTCGGGAATCGCACTACAGTTAACCGCTACAAAGGGTCCGGCAGAGCGTCGGCTGCGACGATGTATCGAGCGGGCAATCAGTTCTTTACCCGTACCGCTTTCACCTGTTACCAGTACCGAAGATTCAGTCGGAGCCACCTGCGCCAGTAGAGAGAATAATCGCTGAAATCGCCAAGCTTTCACCGATGATCTCTCCAAAGCCGGTGCGATGATCCACGGCTTCGGCAAGCTGTTGCAATTGCCGTTGAAGCCGGGACTTCGTTAGGGCGCGCTCAATGGCCGCAGCAAGTAGATCCATCTCGACTGGTTTAGTAATGAAGTCGTAGGCACCAGCACGGAGGGCATCAACGGCAGTTTCAACGCTACCAAAGGCGGTCATGACTATCACTGAGATTTGCGGGAACTGCTCGGCGATCGATCGACACAAATCAATACCGCTGCGTCCAGGCATGCGGACATCGGTCACCACAACTTGGACGCTGCCGCTGTGTAGTTCATTCCAAGCCAGTTCAGCATTGGTGGCGGTACGCACGTTATAGCCGCGCAGACGCAAATCTGTCTCCAACAAATCGCACATGCTGCGTTGATCGTCTACCACTAAGATCGTTTCAATCATCGATCATCCTAATTTTGAGCAAACTAAGTTTCGCGTAGGCCCCTTATGTACTCAGCAGCATAGGTTCATGTTGAGGCGCTTTTCAGGTTGCTTTAAGCTCAGCCCAAGACCTACGTTGAATCCCACTCTGTATTCGAAAGGAATGACGAGTAGAATAGCAACCGCGCTTCATAACCCTGCACCTTGATGATCTCCACCTCCTTCGAAAGCTCGCCAAATGATTCTTCCTTGGAGCCTCTCTCAATTCCTTAACGCCCATTGTTCCGAAATGTTTTTTCGGGTCAGCCCAATAGGAACGGCGTCGATCGCATTCCTCGCCCTTTCGTTTGCAACCTTGACGTCTCTTGGTCAGGAAAAACCTTTGCTAGTCGAGCTGGGCCCTGATCGTTATCAGTATGAAGTTAAACCCGAGGGGGAAGAGTTTGCGGTGTTCACCCAGCCAAAGCTCCTGCTGCTGGAAGGTTGCTTCTTCAGCAAGGCGACAAACTAGCCATCGTAGGCGATTCCATCACCGAACAGAAAATGTACTCGCGGATCATTGAAAAACTACTTGACTGCTTGTGTTCCAGAATTGCAGGTAACAGTCCGTCAGTATGGCTGGAGCGGCGAGAAGACCGATGGCTTCCTAAAACGAATGGACCGCGATTGTTTGACGTTCAAGCCCACCATCGTAACGCTCTGCTACGGCATGAACGACGCGAGATACCGTCCCTTTGACGTAACCAATGGTCGTTGGTATCGCGATCATTACACTGCCATTGTACGTAAGCTCAAGTCAAACGATGTTCGTGTCGTTCTAGGTTCACCCGGTTGCAGCGGCAAACTTGCGACTTGGGTCAAACCCAAAGCCGGCACGCTCCAAGAGCACAACCTTAATCTATGTGCTTTGCGAGATATTGCTTTGGAAGTGGCACAGAATGAGCAAGTCGCATTTGCAGATATCTTTTGGCCGATGTACCAACAGCAGATTTTGGCACCAAAGCGATTCGGCAAAACACCAGAAGAGTACGCTGTAGCAGGCAAGGATGGCATACACCCGGGTTGGGCTGGACAGGCGATAATGGCTTTCGCGTTCCTTACCACAATGGGCTTGGATGGTGATCTGGGAACATTCGATTTTGACTGGAAGGCTGGCACCGCGCAAGCCACTGGATCACACCAAGTAACCAGCGCTCAAGGCGGTTTGCTCAAGATCATTAGTAAGCAGTATCCCTACTGCGCGACAGGTGCAATTGATGACGATAACTCATTGCGCTCTGGCATGTCGCTTGTTCCCTTCAATCAAAAGCTAAATCGCTTGACAATCAAGGTTCGTGGCATTGATGGAAAGTCTGTCAAAATAACTTGGGGCAAACAGTCGAAAGAGGTCAAGGTTGACGACCTGATCAAGGGAGTCAACCTCACAGATCTTTTTGATGAAACGCCGTTTTGTTCTGCATTCGCGGCTTTAGACGCGGCCGTTCTCGCCAAGCAAACCTATGAAACGCACCAGGTCAAGAAGATATTCCACGGCGAAGATGGCAAGAAGGATTTTGCTAAAGCCGTCGAGGAGACCGAAGCACAGCGGCAATTACTCGTCCAAGCAATTCATTCTGCCTTGGTGCCAGTCGAACACGAGATCAAGATCGAAGTGTTGAACTGATCATCGGCCACATCCTCACCGTATCTCGACAATATCAAGTTTTCACCCTTTGTATGATCCCATGAGTCTAACCATGTACCAAAGTTTGTTTGGATTGCCGCAGTTAGCGGGACTGTCAACGGTTGAAGATTGCTTCGATTCAAGAAGTTGGAGCGTCGACAACGCTGTAAATCGTTGGAAGCGGCTACACTTCTGCTTGCGACAGGTTTGTACAATGCTGACTGCTAGGATCACCTCCGAACCGATCTATGAGCTAAAGCTAATCTACAGTCACCATGCATATCTGCTTGCCGAGCAAGTTTCGTCGATCCGGAAACGCGTTAGCGAAATGCGCGAGCCACCGCTTGGCCTGGACAAGGTTCCGCATCAGGGACTTGCGAGGCTTTTGGCGGACTGTGGCAACTGCAGCGACCGACTTGCGTTTCTAGTCGCAGTCTACGAGACCATTTTGCCGGCAGCTAGCTCGGCTTGCCAAGCCATGATGATCGATGCTCACCCCATCGCAGATGCGCCATCGGTTCGAACGTCCAAATTGATCGATTTCGAACTGCGTGAAGTGATAAGTGTTGGGCAGTCAGCAATTCAATCACTGAAGAAGGCTTTTGAAAACGGTACCGAAAGTGCTGATCTCGGCACGACGACGGTTGATCTTACGGCTTGGCAAGCGCACCTAGATCATTGCCTTCGACACGCTGGAGGTTTGGATGGAAAGCGGCACGCGGAAGTGGCATCGGTCGAGCTGCACTCTGACACGAAATCAACCGATCGGCAGCACAATCTCTCGAGGGAGGACGAACAGCTAGCAGATCCATTTAACTTTGTCGAACCGGTTCGAATATAGCTCGATTCCAAAGCGAGACTCTCGATTTCGCGATAGCTACAACGCAGGTGTGAATCCCGAGGCATTCTTATACGACGAACGATTTTCGGCTCAAGACAAGACGCTGATGATGTACTACAAGCGGCTGCGTGAGATCGATGTACCCGAAGCGATGGCAAGTATTTTGTGTGAGTTAGACGATAAACCCTGGGATTTCTATCGCGAGATGTATCGACAGCTTTGGGACGAAGCACGTCATGCCATGATGGGCGAAATTGGCTTTTCTTCGCTAGGAATTGATTGGACGCAGATTCCCATCAACTTCACTTGGTCGCTGAACCTGAATTCTCAGCTATCTCCTCAAGAGCGCCATGGTGTGTTGTTCTTCATCGAACAAGGCCTAATGATGCGAACTGGGAAACGTTATGAATGGGAGATAGCCGGGCAGAGCCATGATCGTCTGTCGGCACTGTTTCAGGACTTTGACTGGGCCGACGAAGTATTGCACGCTCAGATCGGCCAACGTTGGTATGTAAAGCAGTTCGCGTCACTGAAGGAGGCTTTGAATTACGGCGACCGTTGCTGGAGCCGCGTGATGAGTCGCTGGTCAGAATATCGCCAACGCGGCCTGACCGAGCATCATAACTGGTGGCCCGAGCTTTATAGGCTGGCCTGCCAGAAATGGAACAAACAGCCAGATCCGAACGCCGAGAGCTTTAATGTCAGCTACAACAATACTCGCGCTGATCTAAAGCAGATTGAACTTTGACGCGTACAGTTTGCTCTCCAACACACCAATCAAGCTGACTCGGCCTATTGGTCGTCGTCATCATCTTCGAAGTCAGGATGCAGCGGATCGTTGGGATCAAAGAAAAAATCACCAAGCCCCAGAGGCATCATATTGCCGCTGGCATCTTGCTTCCGCTTCTGAGCGAGCGAGTCCAAATCAAGTGCATCGTCGCCCAAGCAATACTCAAGAGCCTCGCGCCAAGCTAGATCCTTCGATACGGGATGCTCGCTCTCCTGGACAAGTCGCTTAATCGCATAACGCAACATGTTCAGACCGTCACGAGCCGAAAAGTCGAGCTTCAATTCATGTGAGTGCTGCAAAAAGTCGACCGTCATAGCCAACAATCTCAGGTTCAGCAAAAGGCAAGTGGTACTGCAGAATCGCTAATTCGTCCTGCCGGCTTGGAAAACCCAGCGGCAATGTCGGTTGAAGGCGACTAAGGATATAGTCTGGAATCTCGTATGTTGAATCATCTTGGTTCATCGTTACTGCGCAACGAAAGTCCGCATGAGCATTGATCACAATGCCCGCCACGATCGACTCCACGTATCGACGCTGATCGAAAAGTGGCGCTAAACTGGCCCATGACTTTTCGTTCATTCGATTGCCTTCATCTAGAATGCAAACCGCGCCGCGAATCATGGCTGTGACCAGTGGCGAAGCATGATAGGCAATTGAACCGCTTTGCCCCAAAACGGGCGTTACCAGCAAGTCTTCTGGACGCGTGTCTGCCGTGCACTGGAATACAAACAGCTCTTGCTTACGCAGGGCAGCAGCGGCCATCGCCAAGGCTGTTTTACCAATGCCAGGCACGCCAACCAATCGCGGGGTTAATGGCAGATCCTTTTGGTCCACTACCAGCCAGCATGCCATCAACTGCTTGAGCACTTCGCGCTGACCAATCCATTGTGATCGATTCTCCATGGGTGTTGCCAGTCGCAAACGGACCCCTTGAATGTCGACGTAATCTTGACTCATGGCTTGTGTTTTCTGTCGTCCGAGAATTGCAGATGCCGTTAAACATTCCGCGATTTGTTATAGAATCCTTCGTCACTCGAAGATGCGAGAGAGATATCTTCCCGCATAGTACAATTCGCGCCAACCCGCCAACATCCCGAATCTAGGCAGTCATTTCGCCAGACAGGAAAGGCTAAGCTCTTGCAACCACTGCCAATCGATCCACATCTGCCTGAGATTTCCAGGATCGTTCAACAATCGAACTGCTTGATTTTGGAAGCTCCGCCAGGTACCGGAAAAACCACACGAGTTGCTCCAAGTCTGCTGAATGTCCCGCAATTTGCAGGCAGCATTGCGTTGATTCAACCTAGACGCATTGCAGCCCGTGCAGCAGCTACCAGAATTGCTCAAGAACTGAGCTGCCGCGTTGGTGGTTTGGTTGGCTATCAGGTGCGATTCGACAGCCAATGTAGCTCGCAGACTCGCTTGCTTTCGATGACTCCTGGAATCCTACCTCCGACGGCTTCAATCCGATCCACTGCTCGAGTCGTTTTCGGCGATCGTTTTGGACGAATTTCACGAGCGTTCCCAAGAGATGGATCTGCTGCTGGGGATGATTCGACAAGTTCAAGTGAGTTTAGGCCAGAGCTGCGAATCTTGGTAATGTCCGCAACACTGGATTCACAGTCGATTATTGAATACTTGGGGCAGCCGCCGACGCTCAAGATCGCCGCCATCAACTATCCCGTCGACATTCGCTACAATCGCTTTGAGTCAGCAAACCCGAGAGTTAGTCCAGCGCGGCGCATCATTGAATCAGCTGTTACAGCCGTGGAGCGAGCTGCTCAAGAGCAACAAGGCGATGTGTTGGCCTTTCTGCCCGGTGTCGGCGAGATTATGCAGGTTCGCAGTCAACTACAACCGGTTGCTGATCGAAACTCCTGGGATCTTCTAACGCTCTACGGTGACATGACGCCCGCCGATCAAGACCGCGTGCTTCAACCAGGTCTCAATCGACGTATCATCCTCTCTACTAATGTTGCAGAAACCTCATTGACGATTGATGGTGTTCGAGTCGTCATCGACAGCGGATGGGCTCGGGTCAAGCGCTTTGATCCAGCGACGGGGCTCGATGAGCTAAGACTGGAACCGATCTCACAAGCATCGGCCCATCAACGGGCTGGACGAGCTGGTCGAACAGCACCGGGCGTCTGTTATCGCCTGTGGGACGAGATTACCGCTCGCAGTCGACCGGCCCAATTGGAACCCGAAGTATTGCGAACCGATTTGGCCTCGGCTGTTTTGCAGTTGCTGAGTTGGGGGCAAAAGCCCGAACAGTTTTTTTGGCTAACTCGCCCATCGGAAGATGCGTTTCAGCAAGCCCGCAACGTGCTCCATTATCTGGGTGCAATCGAGGGCGACCGGCTTACCGAACTTGGCCGTACCCTACTAAAATTTCCCGTACATCCCGACTAGCTAGACTGTTAGTTGCCGCTCATGAACTAGAGATTCCAACAGCAGGTGCAATGGCGGCAGCTCTACTAAGCGAACGCGACCTGTTCATGAAACAACAGGCCGATCGCAATCGACCTCGCAGCTCTGTGCCACACACCACCTCATCGCGAAACTGGAGTTGCGATCTTACGAGAAGGGTCTTGGTTTGGAATCAGTTTCTTCAGGATAACCGCACAGAGACCGATTTGGGAACGATCAACTTGAATGCGGCTCGCAATCTTGGCCGAACCGCAGAGCAGTTTTTGCAGATTGCCACGGCAGAGTTCGGCCAACAAACGGATCGTCCGCTGGAGAATCAACTTCAACAGGCCCTGCTGGCTGCCTTTCCCGATCGGTTGGCCAAGCGTCGTTCGTCGACTGGAGCTCGGGCTCTGATGGTTGGCGGGCGAGGCGTTGTCTTGGAGAGTTCGTCTGGTGTGCGCAGCGACCTGTTCCTTTGCTTGGATGTCGATGCTAGTGGTTCTGAGGCAACGGTTCGGGCAGCTAGTGGAATCGATCCCGATTGGTTGAGCGGAGATTTGTATCACGAGGCTGACGAACGGTTTTTCAATCCTACTCAGCAGGCTGTTGCAAGTAGAAGGCGTTTGTATTGGATCGATCTGATGCTTTGGGAAACGCCTATGACTACTCCGCTGGATGACGAAACGGCAGAGATGTTGAGTATCGAGGCGGCCAAGCAGTTTGAAAAGCTATTGCCCGCGAAAGATAAACAGCTTGGTAGCCTACTAGGCCGCATACGCTGGTTGAGCCACGCGATGCCCGATGCTGATTTACCCATACTCGAGGGATCGACGTTAGTTCAGGCACTAAAGGATTGGTGCGTTGGCAAGAAATCGCTCGAGGAGCTAAAGCAACTGCCGTGGAAGACGCTGATTGAAAGCCTTTTGTCTGCTCAGCAGCGTCATACATTGGATCAATGCGCACCAGATTCAATTCGACTTCCAACTGGTCGCGAAGTTTTTCTGCAGTACGAGCCCGGTAGTCCGCCGATTCTAGCCGCAAGAATTCAGGAGTTCTTTGGTTGGAAGTCTACGCCGTTGCTGGCAGGCGGCCGAGTTCCATTGATGCTGCATCTGCTTGCTCCCAATCAGCGATGTCAGCAGATCACCAACGATCTAGCCAGTTTCTGGAAAAACACCTATCCAACCGTACGCAAAGAGCTACGTGGGCGATATCCAAAGCACGATTGGCCCGAAGACCCCTGCGCATAGTGCGTAGGCCTTAACAAGTACGAATACTACGGCCTACGAGACTATTTGTTCATTTCAACTTCGACCAGCGTGTCTGCTTCGCCGGAATCTTTATCAAAGCTACCGGCAAAGATTCACACACGCATGAACGCCTAGGAAAGATCGGCGTCGAACGGAGGCTAAATTGCGATAGAAAACGTACTGCTCGTCGCCAATCTGAACTCGGTACGCTACGGCTTGATCTCGATTAACGATCTTGAGGTCTTCCGCTACCGTTAACTGTCGCCAAGTGTATGGGTTCTTTGAATGCCGATTGCACAAACTAATGAGTACAGGCGAGTAAAGCCGGCGGGACACCAGAACAACTGTCATACTGCGAATCGCGACTCCCCCGTGTTCACCTTGGCCAAGGCTGCCTGTCGATAAAGCGGCTCGCCATTCTGGTAAGTAAAGTGGCAGAACAAGTGAATTCACCTTGTCTGCGATGATGCGACCTTCGGTGTTCTTTCCCTGGATTTGCAGCTCCGCCTTGCTGGCCGCAGGCAGATTGGAACTCATCGTCAGTTGCCGTCTTTATCGCTAAGCAGAGCATCTGCGGCTAGCAGCAACCGATGATCGCGCATAAAGACAATTGTCGTTGCAGTTTGGCATATTCGCCAAACTTGGCTTCTATTTCCAGATAATCAACATCGTCGTCGGTGTACCAACACAACTGCTCCCAACCGGCCAATTGAAGTTGAGCCTGTCCTCCAGTTCGACGGCGGCGGTCCATTCTCCATTGAGAATCGAGGCCCCCTTGCTGCCGGTAGCTTCGATTAGCATACTTGATTCAGAAAAATCTACAGCTACTCGAGGGCCGCGATGTTGCCAGCCGCGTTGCATGACAGCGCATGAAGCATCCTCATCATGTCCGGTTGGCTTGGACAATCGCGAATCACAACGCTCTTTGGCTTCTGAACGACTGCCTTCGATCAACCCAGACAAAACCATCTCATGCCGCACAGCCTTGGAAACGGACGCTTGTTTGCAAAGTGCATTCCAAATCGGCGCGGCTTGTGTGGCATCCTGTCCCTTGGCAAGAAGTTGAGTTCCGTCGTTCCGAGCCCAGCGAGCTGCATGGCCCAGCAATAGAGACAGCGATTTCTTTTGCGGAGGGTACCACTTTCGTAAGCCCAGATGATCGGCGATAACTCGACTACGAAACACGCTCGCCAAAGCAGCCCGAAGGTACGTAGCACCGTGAGCCAGCCAAGCCGAGATATGATCTTGACTGTTCTCTAAATACTCGGCTAAGTCATCCATCGCTCGGCTAGCATTCGTTTGAGCCGCCGATCTTGTTGTGGCGGTGAGCAGCCCGAAGAGCAACGGAAGTTCGCAGTGAAAAATTAGGTTGCTAAGTAGGCAATCCTCTTGCTGCTGCTGGTACTCGGCCGCCCGACCCACCAACGCCTCCATCCAAGACGCCAACCACGTTGCGTCGCTACGGCGAGCGTGCTCGGGCAGATGCCAAACCGTGGCGATAATGCCAAGAGCAGCGTGCGGATAGGCATCCGCTTCTTCTAGCCATTGCCGCGCGCGAACCTCAAGTGAATCGTGCATCAGAGCACTGATTTCAGCAATGCGATCCTTTTCTTCTGTGGCCTTGGACTGAACGCAATCGATCAACTTCCGAGCACTCAATCCAGCCCGAACCAACACTTCGGCCTGCTCCAAAATGGTTGTCGACCACAACAGGCTAGCTTCCACGTCACATCGTTTGGGCCACGAAACTTCTGCCAGCGCATGTTCAAAGGCTGCTGCCCAGACGTCCTGCGGTTGAGCTAAGGCAATGGCAAGCTGTTTCTGTAGGCTGACCCCTTTACGAGCTTTGCTGGGACGCTTGCCCTTATTCGACTTACTTGGCTTGTTTGCTTTGGTCGGAGTCAATCCAGTCCATGCGACTGCTTTCGGATTTCTTGCGTGGAAAAAGTCTGTTCGAGCTTGTGCCAGATCGCACAGCTAAAATCATGATTTGGTGTACCTGCGATTCACAGCAGATCTGCCAGATCGCTACAATTGTTGAGGGAGTGATATTTTCATTACAGCGTCGAAAGTGTCAAACTCGACAACTTTGGACCTGCGAATTTAGTAGGAGATTCTCAAAATGGCCATTTGCAATTGCAAGCAACTCCGTTATCTGCTTGCTATTTTGCTGTTCTCCATCAGCTGCTCTCCGGTTATGGCTCAATGGGCTGGACGCGAGGAGTTACTGGCGGCTGTGGAAAAAACGTTTGGGAACCCTGCTGACGCAGTGCGATTGACTCCGAAAGAACGGGTTTGGATTGACCGCAAAAAACACCGAGTGATCGTAGATGGCTACATAGCCCTACAGGAAGGTCAGTTGGAACTTTTAGCTTGCCCAGCCTCCACCAAAGAACATGAGGCGGTGGTGGGCCTTTTTGCCAAGTCGGTCTCAGTGCATGCAGGGTTGCTTGCGGTTGGAGCTGAAACTGGTAAGCCTGCGAAATGGGATCCCGAGTACGCTCCTCCATCCGGAAGTGAAATCCAAATACAGGCTTACTGGAAAGAATGAAGAAGACAAACCCAAAAACATCGACGCCAGAAAATGGGTAAAAGATCTCAGCGGCAAGGACAAACACCTAGAACCTAATTGGGTGTTTGCGGGCAGCGGCTTTTGGGAAGATCCGGAAACAAAACAAAAAGTCTATAATGCGGAGTCGGGAGATCTTATCTGCGTGTCAAACTTTTCGACTGCTGCACTGGATATTCCTGTCAAAAGCACTCAAGCCAACTCAGGATTGTTATTCGTAGCCTACACGGAGAATATTCCTAAGCCGGGTACACCAGTGAGGCTGGTACTGCAAGTCCTAAAGCCCAAAGAAGAAAAGGCTAAAGAGGATAAGCCCAAAGAAATTAAGGCAACCGAAGATAAGCCGACTGAATCAAAGCCAGTAAAGTAGACGGCCCTAACGACTCGGGCTAGGCCCTGCATTGCGTGGCCTAGCTTAGCTATAGCTACCTGCCCCTTGTGAAGGTAATCCCCTGCTGAATCCTTGGCTGGTATTTCTCAGCCAATGGATTCCTTTTCGATTTATCGCTCGATACTTCACCACGAAGTCGAGTAAAATCCATTGACCTGCCTTTTGCGCCTTAGTTGAACTTGGGCGAGTCGATCCCACCACTGCTGAGAAGATAATGCGATTCATAGTCTGTTTACTAGGCTTCTGGTCGATGTTTGGCTCGGTTGGCTTGAAAGCCTCAGATGATAACCTGTCCTACAACAGAGACATTCGACCGCTGCTGGCAGATCGCTGTTTTGCGTGTCATGGTCCAGATGATGGCAAACGCGAGGCAAACCTAAGGCTTGATTTGCCCGAAGGTCCGCTAAGTCCTTTTCGCAAAAGTGATTCAGGACAGGTTCTTTTGCCCGGCGATCCATCCAATAGCGAACTGTTGAAGCGAATTATTACCGAAGATCCGTCAATTCAAATGCCACCGCCAGAGTCTGGCAAGAAGGCATTAACCGCTGATCAACGAGAACTACTTCGTAAGTGGATTCAGCAGGGTGCTAAGTACGAGAAGTTTTGGTCCTTCGAGCCTCTTCGCCCACAACCGATGCCAACATCGAATTTTCCGACTCGCCAGCAAGTCGCATTGATCAGTTTGTCGTCGCATCGCTACAAAAGGTCGGTCAGCATCTGCAACCGTCGGCCGACAAACGAACCTTGATTCGACGAGTCACACTCGACTTGACTGGGCTACCTCCCACGCGCCAGGAGATCGCTCAGTTTGAATCGGACCACTCGCCCGACGCTTATCGCAAATTAGTGGATCGCCTACTGAATAAACCAGGAGTATGGCGAGCATATGGCTCGCTACTGGCTTGATTTGGTTCGTTTTGCAGACACCAACGGCATGCATCATGATCACTACCGCGAACTTTCGCAGTATCGCGATTGGGTGATTCGAGCTTTCAACGCGAATATGCCCTTTGATCAATTTACGACAGAGCAGTTGGCCGGCGATCTGCTGGACAATCCTTCGATCGATCAGCAGATTGCTTCGGGATACAACCGATTGCACATGGTCATGGATAAAGGAACCAACCCGCCTCAGGAAAGCTATACCCGTAACGTGGTCGACCAAGTAGTTGCTTTTGGCACTGTGTTTATGGGAATGACATTGGAATGCGCTGTTTGCCATGACCACAAGTACGATCCCGTCAAGCAAAAAGACTTTTATCAGCTTTTCGCCTTCTTTAACAACATTGATGGCGATCCTGAAACTCCGGGTCGTGAACAACAACCACCACTGATTCGCTTGCCTTCCGACGAGCAGTCGCAGAGCTTGAGCGATCTTGATTCGAAGCTTGCGGCTGCAAAGTTGAGTGTTGATCAATTGAAGCAGATGCTCAAGCAGGCTACCGACGCTGCCAAAAACGCTAAAGAAACGAAAGCAGACAGGGAAGCTCTGCAAAAGTCCGATAGCCAGTCCAAGTCAGCTAACGCTGCTGCGGAAACAGCCAAATCAGATCAGCCCAGCACCGAAAAGGTAGCTCAAGCGAATTCATCAGATGGTCAATCTGCGAAACCCAAAGCCGCAAAATCGGATGACTCTGCAGAGGACGAAAAGGTCAAAGCGATAAACCGGGCAGCTCAAGGACAAAGAAGAGGAACTGAAGAAACTGCAAACCGCTCGCGACGACCTACAACGCTCCATCCCGATCGCGCTGGTTATGAAGGAACGCAACGAATTGCGGCCAGCTTACATTCTTAAGCGAGGTGCATACGACCAACCGGGTGACGAGGTCCAGCGAAACACCCCCGCCTTTTTGCCTCCGCTTGAATCCACTGGCAAACAGCCAACGCGGCTTGATCTTGCAAAGTGGATAACCGACAAGCGACATCCACTGATGGCTCGCGTTACGGTGAATCGATACTGGCAGCAGTTCTTTGGTGTCGGCTTGGTGAAAACATCAGGTGACTTTGGGGCTCAAGGCGAGTATCCCAAACACCCCGAGTTGTTGGACGACTTAGCCAACACCTTGATCGAATCTGGCTGGAATGTGAAGTCGTTGATTCGAACAATCGTTCTGTCGCAAACTTACCAGCAGACTTCGCGAGTCTCTCCGGCTGACTACATTAACGACTCAGACAATCGAATGCTTGCTCGCGGATCGCGAATTCGTTTAGACTCGGAAGTCATTCGCGACCAGATATTGGCGATCAGCGGGTTGTTGAATCAGGAGATGTACGGCAAGAGCGTTAAGCCTCCCCAACCTGCCGATCTTTGGCGCACGGTCTCCATGGTCTCGTCTTCCACTTACTCATTCAAGGAAGACACGGGCGACAAAATCTACCGTCGAAGTTTCTATACGTTCTGGAAGCGAGCGATGCCGCCTCCACAGATGACCATCTTCGACGCGCCGACTCGCGAGAGTTGCACGTCGCGCCGGGAGCGAACGAACACGCCGGTTCAAGCTCTATTGATGATGAACGAGAGCCAGTATTTTCAAGCCGCTCGCCATTTGGCTCAGCAGCTTCTTGACATTAACGATCCAATCGCAAAAACAGCTACAAGAGATGAGCCATCTGTGGATGCAACGCGATTGACGATCGCTTTCGAATCGATCACCTCACAATTGCCAAAGGACAGCGAGCTAGCGGATCTGCAAAGTGGCCTAAATGGCTTCCGCGACATCTATCGTCAGGACATTGACGCAGCCAAAGCCCTAACGTCCGACTTGACTGTGACAGACGACGCCGATCGAGTCGAATTGGCTGCGCTCACGATGGTAGTTAACGCTCTATTCAATCTCGACACAGCGAAAACACGCGAGTAATCAATCATGACTGAAGATCTTTTTGAGCAATACCGTTTGTTGCAATCTCGCCGACGGTTTCTGAATCGATCCGCGGTGGGACTCGGCGCCGCAGTGCTCGGTTCGCTTGTTGCTGACAAAGCCAAAGCATCTCTGCCGGAGTTGCCCCATTTCAAACCTCGAGCCTCTCGAGTAATCTTCCTGTTCATGGGTGGTGCACCTAGCCAAATCGATCTGTACGACTACAAACCAGGTTTGGTCGACAAGTACAAACAACCATTGCCCCGGGGACATTCGCGATGGTCAGCGAGTGACGGCGATGACGGATGGCAAGGAGAAGTTGATTCAGCCATCGGTCTTCAAGTTTACCCAGCAGGGCAAGTGCGGTTTATACATGAGTGAACTGTTGCCGCACCTGTCAACGGTAGTGGATGATTTGTGTTTCGTTAAGTCGATGAGAACTGAAGCGATCAATCACGACGAGGGCAAGACGCAGATTTGCACCGGATCGCAGATTCAAGGCAAGCCTAGCCTTGGTGCTTGGCTGAGCTATGGACTTGGTTCACTCAATAAGAATCTGCCCGATTTCATCGTGCTGAACTCGGCCTTTTGGTCTGGCGATCAACAAAATGTTCAAGCGCTCTACAGTCGACTTTGGGGAACAGGTTTTTTGCCCTCGAAGTATCAGGGCGTTGCATTCCAGTCCGCAGGTGATCCCGTGCTGTTTCTATCGAACCCCACTGGAGTCTCCCGAACAAGCCGCAGCAAGATGCTGGATCTGGTGACTCAGCTTAATCAGAAGCATGCGGCGGATATCGGCGATCCCGAAATCCAGACCACAATCGCTCAGCAGGAGATGGCCTTCCGGATGCAGGCCTCGGTACCTGAGCTGACCGATCTGAGTGACGAACCTGAATCAATCAAGACTCTTTACGGACCTGATGTCGAGAAGTCGGGTTCTTTTGCTCGTAATTGTCTGTTGGCTCGGCGAATGGTCGAAAGAGGAGTTCGATTTGTGCAGGTATTCCACCGTGGTTGGGATCATCACAGTGCCTTGCCGATGAAACTGCGAGGCCAGTGCAAGGACGTGGATCAGCCTTGGGCAGCTCTCATTCAGGATTTGAAGCAGCGAGGCATGTTGGAGGATACGTTAGTGATTTGCTCTGGAGAATTCGGCAGGACAGTTTACTGCCAAGGCAAACAGAACGAGACCGACTATGGTCGCGATCACCACCCAAGGTGTTTTACCGCTTGGATGGCTGGTGGTGGGATTCAAGGCGGTATCGAACATGGCCGGACCGACGAATACAGCTACAACATCATCGACGCCAACGGTCAACGGACAACTCGATTTGAAGATGACGCCGTTCACATCAACGACTTGAATGCAACGATCCTGCATCAATTGGGTATTGACCACCGCCGCTTTACCTATCCATATCAAGGGCTAGATCAGCGGCTAACGGGTGTCGAGGAAGCTCATGTGGTGAAGAAGATCTTGGCCTAGTCTAGTAGTCTCCTAGGCCGTAAAAAGTCTCATAGGCGGCAACAAATATCGTAGGCCGTAACAAGCTTTAGCGCAGTTACGACACCAGTTACAGTCGATGATCGCTTAAGGCAAACTTTGCGAGTTAACTCGCCTAGCATGCTGAGATTGCCCTGCTTTCGAGGAAAACAGTAGACAGGCACCTTGGAGCAGGGTTCGGCCTGCATATAATACCCTCTTCTCCTTGAGAACGGTCGGTCGGTACCCAAACCTGGGCCAACTGACAGGAGTTTTCGGCGATAAATCGCTGGAAATCCGTGGGAAAACAAGTAGTTGGCTGAGTGGTGGAATGGCAGACACACAGGACTTAAAATCCTGTGCCGGGATACCGGCGTGCGGGTTCGATCCCCGCCTCAGCTACTGCTACTTCTAAAACGCCTGTTTTTATTGGGTTTTCTGAGTCTGTTATCCCTCCATTCTGCTCGTTATCGGCAGGTACCGCATCAGAATTGGCATCGCTTTTCAAATCGGTGCTCTCGTCAGGTCCAAGTAATCTTCAAATTCAAGTGGTGAGTAGCTGGACATGGCAATCTTGGGGCTTTGCCGATCCAGTTACAAGCCTTAGGCAATCCGACAGAGTCCGTTAGGTCTGTTTTCCTGGAAGCTCACAAAGCGTTCCAGTTTCATTTTCTCAGTCTGTCGGTTCTGACTGAGAATCTTTATCCGCAACCAATTCACGCGCTGTAGCTTCGCCACCAGTGCATGATCGGCTGATCGTAGCCAGCACTTGGATTCCCGCTTCGTGCTCGGTTCCATGTAGCTTGGTGTCAACGTTACGGTTGAAAGTTTAGTTTACGTTTAGGTCGGGCCAAATCATCGATTAACCACGCGATCGCAATCTATGCTATCTCGACGATTCATCGTTGATGGATTCGCTATCGGGCAATTCTGCCAAAGACTTTCCATTCCAGACCATGGCGACTCGCTTCCCTTGACATTGCGGCGATAGTCGATGAACTGAGTTCCGATGGGGATTCCCAAGCCCTCGACAGTGAATGCGTCTGAGTCAAACTTTACAGCCCTCTCCATCTTGTCGATGATTACTTCATCTTGACGAGCGATAATCTGGCCTTCAGGAGCATCCTTGACAGCGTAACGATGTCGGACAACGTAGTGCTGAACGTAGCGAAGATCGCCGATGGTTTGCCAATTCAACCAGTGTTCACGAAAGGCAACTGACGCCCCAGGGTGCCTTAATGCTACTCGCTGGAGATCAAAGTCACCTTCGTGCCCCATATAAACTTGTCGAATGTATGTCGCACGATCCTCCTTCAACATGAAGCCGGTTGTCCCCAATTCGATCATAGAAAGCGAGCGAGAATCAAGCTCCTTCATTGCCAGTGCGTCATCCCAAACGTTCAGCAGAGTGGTAAAGGGATAGCCCGAAGATCGAAGCACGGCTGATTGGGAGAACTCGAAAAAGACTCCACCGCGCTGCACATCACCTGACGAGTAAAACGTATAGATATTCTTTCCATCATAAACGGCCAGTTCCAGTCGTTCAGGCTGGGGAGGTGTCGCGTTAGGTTGAGCTGCGTGGAGCAGTTGAAGATGAAACTTGGGGCCATCTTGCAAATCATCAACTCGGCGTCTAACGTGACTTTCGGATCTGCATTACCTGGGGTTTGGATCCATCCATTAACGCGTCCTTTGGCTCGCATCTGCGTGAATTGCTTGGACAACTCAACTCGACCTAGTTCCATCTTCTGAATGACTTGCGAAGCGAGCTTGTCGGGTGGCGTTTGGGCAGACGCTTGAGCCGGATTACCTGGGAGCGATTGAGGACTTTGGAGCAACTGAGGATTATTCTGAGCCCAAATCGAAAAGTTCGAAAAGGTGAGCACCAAGCAGCCAGCAGTCATCACGTTGAACCGTACCAACCGGCGCTGGCAGATGGAGAAACGAGTGCCCAGAAGACTCGACATGTAAGCCCCTATTGGCGGAACAAACGCTACGACACGATCCATCGCACGGCCTGAGACCCAGGATAAGGAATCGCAAAAGTGAGCCGCATGGCGTCGTAGGAAAGCTGCTAGTGGGGCCAATCTCGGATCGATACGGGAAAAAAGGTCAAAATCTGAGCTAGATAGCCAAGGAAATTTGACAGGAGGGGGCTCCTTCGATACAGTAAAAAGGTGAGGGTAGTCCGCCGAGCCTGCGCGGCTGGTTGAGAGTATTCTGTCTAGTGGGACGCCACTGGGCAACCTAATCTTATCAATAGCTCTTCAATTTCGTCTCCAAAATCACTTCGCCGCAAGGTTTGTCCAGAAAACGTTTGGCAAGCCTATCGCGGTACTGATCGTTTCAAAACTGGGAAAATTCAAATGGCGAAATCGACTTCTGTATGGGGCATCGACATCGGACAAGCGGCTCTTAAAGCGCTTCGATGCCGAATGGATGCGATCAAGTTGTAGCAGAGGCCTTTGACTACATCGAGTATCCCAAGATTCTGACTCAACCCGAGGCAGAACCTGAAGCTATGGTGAACGAAGCCCTTCAGACCTTTATTGGTCGAAACAATCTCAAGAAGACCAAAATTGCACTGAGTGTTCCTGGACAGAATGGATTGGCAAAGTTCTTCAAGCCACCACCAGTGGAGCTCAAGAAGGTTGGTGATATCGTCAAGTACGAAGCTCGTCAACAAATTCCATTCGATCTGCAAGACGTCGTTTGGGACTATCAGTTGATGGCTGGTGGACAAGTCGAAAATGGCTTCGCTCTTGAAAGCGAAGTCGGCTTGTTCGCAATGAAACGCGATGCTGTGACTCGCGCACTTAAGCCCCTCAAAACTTGCGACGTCGAGGTTGATGTTCTACAGCTAGCCCCGCTGTCGATCTACAACGCTATCACCTACGACCGGGTTCTACTGCAGGGGATGAAGATCATTACGACAGCGATCACCCGCCAAAGTCGGTAGTGATCCTGGCGATGGGCACCGATGCAACCGACTTGATTGTGACCAATGGCTATCGAGTCTGGCAACGCAGTATGCCGCTGGGAGGTAATCACTTCACAAGGCAATTGACCAAAGATCTGAAGCTAACCTTCGCCAAGGCAGAGCATCTAAAGCGTAACGCGATGGAAGCAGATGATCCTAAATTAGTCTTCCAAGCCATGCGTCCGGTCTTCAATGACTTGGTTACAGAAATTCAACGATCGATTGGCTTCTTTAAGACGCTCAACAAGAAGGCTGAGATCGGTTCGCTGCTACTTTTGGGTAACTCCGTCAAGCTCCCCGGTTTGACTCAATACCTCAGCAAGAACCTTTCCATGGATGTTGCAGTAGTAGACAAGTTTGATCGACTGAGCGGTGAAGAGGTCCTTTCCGCGCCAGCTTTCCATGATCACATCACATCGTTCGCGTCGGTGTATGGTTTGTGTTTGCAGGGCTTGAATTCGACTGCCGTGTACACCAACCTGATTCCTCAGGAGCTGTTTACTGAGCGGATGATTCGAGCCAAGAAGCCGTGGGCGGTTGCTGCTGCTGCAACGTTGCTCTTGGGAATGAGTGGTAGCTTGATTCCTGCTGGCGGTCGCTTCAAAGAGGTGCATCCCGAAAAATGGAAGCAGGCCGTGGCCGCAGCCGATACAACCAAAAATACGAGCGACTCCCAAATCGCCGAAGATAAGAAACAACTTGGGCAAGTCGAGCTGTTGACGAAAATCGGTTCTGAAGTTGGCGGAAGTCGAGACCGTAGATTGCTGTGGCTCGAGATGCTCAGTGCCATTAATCAAGCTCTCGACCGTTCGCCGGAAGAAGAGTTCCTAGATCCCAAGAAGGTTCCATTTAACGAGCGTCCAACGATTTACGTAACGAAGCTTGAGAGCAAATACTTCGAAGATCTAGCAACTTACAACAACAGCGGGTGTTGAGGCCCAGTATGAGTCCAATAAGCAATCTCGTTTGCAGCTACTTGGCCTCTTGAAGGACGAGCCCGTAGGTGAAGCGGCCAGCCCA